>ONZK01001984.1:125315-146933 GCA_900322385.1 Pharnaceum exiguum | reverse complement strand
TAGTTCTATATTCTTTGTTACCTAGTTACCTGAGTTGAAATTGAGTCCAGAATTGTTTTTTTTTTTAAATAGAGGTACATCGATTGATAAAAGTTCTATTTTTCAGGTTTTGTACTATAATTTTCGAAAATGAAGGTACATACTCAATTATGTGTTAACTAGGGTAGTTTAAACTTGGGGTTGATAACACGCATTCTTCAAGCCACATCCTTATTACAGGTATGTGGCTCATATTGTTTCCTATCAATGGGTAATTAAGGACATGTTTACGAGAGCTATAAGATTATGAATAAAAATGTCATTACAACAACAACAATCAAGTGTAAATCCCCATTCAATGGAGGTACTCGGGGTCGGGATGTACGCAACCTTACCCCTGCTAAGAAAACAGAGAGGTTGTTTCCGAGATTGACCCATTGTTGCATTGAAGAATTGACTTCCAACAACTTAACCAACAATAAGAAGTATTGGAAGGTTTTCTTAGCCATTTTGATAAAGTCCATAATCACCTAAAGCTGAAAGATAGAGATAACTCTTTCAACTTCGTATGAATAAAAATGTCATTGATGACCCTAAGTTCATCCTCAAGCTATTTTTGGTCGTTAACTCTAGGGACCATGGGATTAGTTAGGCAGCAGAAGGCCGAAGCCTAGATACCCAGGTAAAGGATCCTCAAGCTATTCCCTTTCTAAGACTTGCTCAGAGCTAAGTTACATTTTAACCATGGAAATGTTAAAATTTGCTACCATTTTTGCTAGCACATATGATGGGACACTTATGCTTGACAAGGAACTAGTTCAGGTCCCCCATGAACATTATCTACTCATTGTGTAAGTGGGATGGCTTTGTCTTGTACGTGTTGTTGAACCATGCTATCAGAAAAGTGGTTAAACTTCTCTATGTCCATATCCCCCAAGCCCTTCCCGGGGTATTGAAGTTATTAATTACACTCTAGGGTTCTAGAGTTCGAGCAATGATTTCAAGGGTGTGGTGTCTTGGTTCTTTCACAGAGGTTTATGCTAAGTACTTGGAGTCCCATTGTCATAGACAATGTTCAAGAAGTGCAGAGCTTTTTTCTACTGACCCAACAAGAGTTCGTCAATTGGAAAGGTGTTGTTTATGGACAAAGGATTGTTATATAAATTACATTTTGTCGATTGACTCAGAGCGTGAAGTTGTTAACCATTTCATGTTGCCTCGTAAGGAAACAATATCTTTTTCATCTTCTTCTTGGGACTCAGTGGCAGTTTGCCAGTTTATGAGGCTTCAGAGGCGAAGAGCTTTTGATCTGGCAATAGGGACTGTTTGTATATGGGTGATGGAGAAGGATGCTTCAATGGGAATGGTGTCAAGGACAAATTCAATTACACCTCAATGAAATGGACCCCTCTGTTGGAACCTCAGACAAATAGTGGTCTCTACAAGCATAGTCTTCCGTGAGGATTATCTGAGTTGTTTTTTGCACTCAATTTGTTCATGACACTGAGAGCAGTCAAACCAAAGTGTATTAAGGATGCTTATCATACATTAAGTGGGTCATTGTGGACAGCTGGTTTTTGCAATGGACAGGAATGTGTGACCAGTGTTTGATATTGGTTTTTCGCTTGAACAAGTAATTAGTAAATAGTGATCAAGCAGAAGAAAGCAAGCAGGTTTACTGATCAATTTGTGTGCTGATTGTGTTTTGGGTGTTAAACTAGTTGTTTGTAGACTTGGTGTTACCTTTCGTTTTTTGGTTCTTTGATAAATTATTCTACTAGAAGTTTGTTGAACAATTTCTTAAATTCAGTTCTTTGTGGAGGGTCATATATGTCTTTGGGAATTAAATTCCACCAAAGATGAACTTGTGGAAGAATATAACTAGTCTTTAATTCTCTATCAGACTTGTGATTGAAGTATCAATGGTTTCTGCAACATAGATGTTCTCTAGGACGCCGTCTGCTGAATCCCTATGCTATGTTGAAAGGCTTGATGTAAGGAACGAATGTGAGGAATCGAAGTGCTATTCAGGCTTCAGCTGTGTTAGATAATCAAACAATCAAACATATCTACTTCAGGTTAGCCCTTTTTCGATGCAGGCTTGACTGCTTGAGATATCCATATAAATCTTACTCGTACTTAGTTCATTTCGACTCCAAGGTCTTTCGGATCAGAGTATAGTGAAATCAGTGCCAGTTGTGATTCTTGGTTGAAAGTTTTGGAGTAGCAAGAACTACTGCTTAACTTTATTGCACTAGTAGACTTGCCCTGGTAGGAAGACTTAAAGGGCGGTACTTCTAAGGTTCTATAGCTCTTGTGAGATTGTTAACCCTAGTATACCGTACAAATGCTGGGCTCTTATTGCCACTCAGCTCGAATGGAATGATTCTCTGCTGTTGAATGTCACTTGTTATGGTATATCAACTTATCTTTCCAATTGAGGGGAGATAGTGATGGATGTACGATGGTTGCATTCGTACACCTGTATGTACCACTATATTCATCAATGCTAGTGCTTAACTAAATTAGAACTTCTTGATGTTCTTCCTGTATACAATTATAAGTTGAATAAAATACAAAATCGAATTGAATGACTAGTGGTATTTGTTAACCGTGAAAAAGACTAATGACTCTGAACAACCACATGGCAGTCACAGTTTCGCTCTTTCCATCTCCAAATACGGTACGCTAGGAGTGGAGACCGGAAAGGGACCACCACTATACATTATTCTTCAGATTCACCGTTCTCCATACTCCTGCTGTGAGTCCTGCAAGAGTGCAAGCATATACTCGTAGAAACTCCCTTCAAATGCAAATTAATTTGGATAAATTGATAGTCAAAAGTGAATGTGTAATTATGTACGACGTTGACTGACCAGAATGTTACTTATTGAGTTATGACTCAAATTATGATTCAATTTTAGGCAGTCCGCCTTTGGTGTCGCAAACGGTGTACTAATTTATGTATTACTCCGATCTCAGATTTGTTAATTCATTTTCTTTTAATTCAATAATAAACTATAAACGGTAGAGTTTGAAGTGGTACATAAATTGACACACCATTATAGAATACCAAATCTGGATTATTCCACATCCGGATGCAATTTCGGTAGTCTGAAAGTCATTATACTATTGTTTTACTCTTGACAAACAAAGTCGATTTGGAGTACTGTGCTCCAAAATTCTGGACTTATCGTGTACTGATCGGAGATGCCTTTCCACAAATGATGATCATCAATCATTAATGTTCCCATTTGACAGATAATTGTCCAAGATGACATCTAATAATGGACGATTTCTTTGCAAAATTGTATAATACTCAACTCGTATAATATAATTGATATCCAAATTTGCTATATGAATACTTCGTATATGGTTGATATGGAATGACGGTTTGAGGATATTGGCTCTTGCACATAATTTGAAGATGCCAAGGCTTTAGACATCTTTATTTATGGTGTTCAAGCTAGTCAGGCGCTCTACAACATACTAGTATCAGAAACCTGATTACATCACTCATTCCGTCATTCGTCCAGTTTCTAGTTTCATTATTTTTGTGTACATTATGAGATCTTTAACTAGGATTGATTCGTTTCTTATTTGAATTTTTTTAGGACATTGCACTTAAACATAAATGTGTTTTGTCTCATGATTTCTTTCCTTGGGGGCTTGTTCTCTTAACTGCAACACAGAACACACCAACATATAGTTACGTCGAACTGATTTAACTATGGGAAAGTTGCACTAAATGAAATTGAGTAAAAGTTTAATAATGTCAAGATTTAAAAGAACGAGAGTAAAGTGAAATAAGGGCCTATTTATTTCAAACTTGTTTCATTTGATCATAAAAAGTTGTGAGACGGATGTCCATTGTAATTCTTTGTATATCATTGAAAATGTCTTACAATGTACTTTCATAAATAAAAGACCAATATTGAAAGGGTTTTAATAAATAATCGTGTATGAAAATAACATTGAGAGATTTTCATTAATAGAATAGGCATACAACGTCTATATCAGAACACACCTTGAACATATTAAATCAACTATGCTAGTACAAAATTTTTCATGAAAACAATTCATCAAAATACTCAAGTGCGACTCCTTACTAACTACGATCCATGCCTCATCATCTTTTGTGGAAGGAGAGTTTTTCGTCATTAATATTATAATTAATCTTCAGTCGATCCTCATACTACAAGTTTAATCTTGTATACACGGGCGCACTATAGGCGAAATAAGATTGCACAAAGGGTCATTTGCCTAAAAAGTGGAAAGAGTTATCTTTATCTTTCAGCTTTAGGTGATTATGCACTATAACAAAATCGCTATGAAAAGGTTCAAGTACTTCTTATTTTTTGTGAAACTGTTGGAAGTCAATACTTCATGCAATAATTGATCAATCTTGGAAACAACATCTTTGTTATCTGAAACCTGACCCCGAACACCCCTATTGAATGAGAATTTACACTCGATTGTTGTTATTGTTGAATTATAAAACTCCACAAAAGGTGAAATAATTTATTCAAATAAAATAAAAAAACACCCAAGAATTATTGATTTGTTGCTAATAAATTTCATCAGATTTATCTGAATAAATCAGGAAATAACTATCCTAGAAGATATAAAAAAACAGAAATAGAAAACAATCAAACATCCCAATAAATGAGGGGGGGAGGGAAAGTGAGGCGGGGGGTGTGGACTGTGGACTGTGTGAGAGTCTAAAAGACATGAAGTCAAATATCAGGCAGTTCCATGTGCCCACATGGTTGACGCCCAAATTCAAGTGACTGCCTTCTGAGGTGAGGTAGAAAGAGAGTGTAATACGCAGACAGACAAACTAAAACTCATACAGTTCAGAGAAACTTTATAAACCAAAAAACAAACAAAAAAAAGCCTCCAAAAAGCCACACCTTAGCAAAGCAACATAGCCAATATTTCCTTTCATTCACTATTTCTTTCTTTTAGTATAAAGTTGCAAACTTTATAACTTGTGCTCACTAAAAATCCAATCTTTGAAATACCCATTTGTTAATTTGCTCTAAAAACAAAAACCCATTTGCACAAACTCATAAAGATTGAAACTTTGAAATACCCATTTGTTAATTTGGTCTAAAAACACAAACCCATTTGCAAAAACTCATAAAGATTGAAACTTTGAAACACCCATTTGTTAATTTTGCTTAAAAAGTTGTGAGGAGAGAGAATGAAGGAGGTTGGTAGTGGTGGTGGTGGTGGTGGTGGTGATAATGGTGGGTTTGTTCGAGCAGATCAGATTGATCTGAAGAGCTTAGATGAGCAGCTTGAGAGGCATCTTAACAGAGCATTGACTATGGAGAAAAACAAGAACAAAAAAGATGAAAATGATAATAATGTTAGGCATGAGTGGGAGATTGATGCCTCTAAGCTTATTATTAAGACTGTCATTGCTCGTGGCACTTTTGGCACCGTTCATCGTGGTTTCTATGATGGCCTTGATGTTGCTGGTGATGTTTCTCTTTTTAATTGTCTTAAATTTTTTAGCAGCAAATTTGTTTTTTTTTTTTGTTCAATGTTTGTTTTTGGTTGTTGATGTTATTTGAGTTTTTGTTAGTTGTTGTGATGTTCTCTTGTTTGCTTCTAGTGAAAAAAATAAAGGAAAATGGATAATTCAGTTGAAGTGTAGTTTTTGTACTTCAGCTTTCTTTGTAGGTGTTATTTTTATGTTTTTTTAAAGTTAGTCTTAGCATTTGGAACTCATTTTGCTCTAAATGATCTCTTGCTGTTGCTGGAAAGATAGCTTAAAACAAATTTTATGAGCCACTATGGTGCATGTTGCTCCTGTTGAGGTGGATTCGAACCCGAGACCTAGTCTGCAAGGCCGCGGTCTTAATCACTAGGCTAAGTCCTCATTGGCAAATTGAAATTAAATTAGGGAAATTTGTGAGTTTTTGGTAAAATTAGGTGGTTTTGTCATCTATGTTACACATACTATGAGAGATGTAAATTTTCTGAGAATCGATTATTTATTTTTTTGAGGTTGGTTGGTGATAATGAGTCTCTTGAAGTTAGATACTGAAGATGGTTTCTAGAATTCTGATAAGGTCCACAAAGATTTGGTTGGTCTGGTAACTGGTATTGTATTAGGACTTTGGAGTTAGGTGGTCACTGACTCACTGGTCCTAGATAAGGGAAAGGGGTTGGTTTTTATCTGTTAAACTCTTTCTTTTGGTTCATTAGTGACAGTGCCATATTCAGTTGCAATTTTTCCTTTTAAAGGATTTTGTTTTCTACTTGAAGCAATTTTGTGGTTTTTGATTGGCCGTGAAACAAATGGAGAAGATGTTGATTGGTCATTCTGAGCTTTTCCTGTGAAATCTGTGAGTCAAAAGCACGGGATTAGGTTGAAGTTGAGGGTTGCAATAAACTGGTTGATCATGTCTGCATACTTTCATGTGATCACAGCTGTTACATCATAGCAAACATGATAAAGGGTCTATAATGAATACAACCTGGTGGCTTATACATTTGGACCAACTTGTCCCTTTTTTTTTTGATGAAAATGGTTATCAGAATGGTTAAAGTGGCTGTAACAACTTCTACATGTGGAAATTTTACTATGGTGCACGGTGAATGACCGATGTTGATACTTTTTCTTTTTTCTTATCTACAGTGAAACTGCTTGACTGGGGTGAAGAGGGCCAGAGAACTGCTGCTGAAATTGCTTCACTGAGGGCTGCCTTTACCCAGGAAGTGGCAGTATGGCACAAGCTTAACCATCCGAATGTCACTAAGGTCTAATTTTTTATATATTTAATTTAGATCTTTTGAGTGTAGAAGGAAGTGATTCCTCATTCAATATGTATCACATGGTTCAGTAAGAAACTAGATATTTCCATTGATGCGTCACGCACAACCATATCAGATGCCTGAATCGTTTATTGCTTAGATAGATAATTAGCCACACATATCATTCTTTCTAGGGTAGCCATGTTCATTTTGGATGGAAGTAGCTGTGTTTTGTGTCACGTTAGGATTTGTTACCAACTTTGGTGCATTACGTTGTTTGGTAAAGTAATGAGCATCATACTCTTTCTGTTTTGTTCCTCTTCGGCCTAGATCTTTCTATTGATTTGTTTTTATAACAGCATGTTATCTTAGTGACTGTTATGGTAATCAAGGCATATACTTTGCGGTAATACTTATGCATACCTAGTAACCTAATGTATGAAATCCCACGGTTCTTGGAGTTATGATGTTATAGTACATCTCTTGTTTCTTACTTTTATTGATTTGCTGTGGTGGAGATGATGATAGAGATTCGTTGTCGTCATTCGTACTTTGTTCTTAGTGAATATGACGTCAGAGGTATGCAGGGGCTCGTTAGATGTAATTATGGTTGTAGATGTGTCCACCCTGCCAGCATGAAGTGATTGTTCGTTTCTTCTCATCATACAATTTGGCTGCTATATGTCCGCGACTTTTGTTACTTCTATGGGAAACTCAACACTTCCTTGTTTCACTTACACCTGGCAAGCCAGGATCCAACCGGAACCTGTGCTACAAGTTGCGTTTACAAGTTTATCTGATGTAAGGGTGTAGGCTAATTGGGTTGCAGTGTGTAATGTGGCTTACGTTAATTCCTGAATTCCTAGGATGATGGAGATGTGGATTGTTCAGTTGACAATGTGAAAGCACAGATACTCTTTCCACTGCCCTTGTACGTCACATCTAGTACTTGGGAATTTTATGAGGGCTATTAGTAGAATCATGAAGTCATTTCCAAACAATGCCACCATTCCATTATTCGTTTTTAATTATGTCCAGAATATTCAATTCTACTTTCTCGCTAGCTTGGTGTTGGCTATCTATAATTGGTACAAGCCAAGTAGACACTTGAATCATGGGGCACAACACCTCAACTACATTTTTGAGGGGGTTGTGGTGACAACTTAATTTGTGGTATGGGAGAGTAAAATTTGCTGTGAAGTATATCGCGCTTTTCCATGAAGGAGTCAGTTAGACGCTTTTTTCAAAAGAGTTCTTCTCCTCCACCTTACGGTTGGCTACCAATGCCCAAACGGAATCAATACTACACGTCCACACACACACATTTGGTCAATGCCAAGGAGATGTGACTAGGTTTAACGCGCTGGGAATCACTCACCCTTATCTAGGCTCTAGACCAGCAATGAATAAAAATAAAAAACGGTTGGCTAGCAATGGCTATTGGATTCCATACCACACACGCTCGCACACACGCGCGCACACACGCACATCTTAAATTTGGTTTATGTCGAGGAGATGTGACTAGGCTCAACGCACTACGAATCATTGCGCATCTATCCCCCTTATCCCGGCGCTGGACAATCAATGAATATTATGAATGCTAATTGGCGAGATTGTCTGGACGAACTCCCCTAATTTGATTGTTTGATGATTATATTTGTGCCATGTGATGCATTGCATTAAATAGTTTGATTACTTTAGGATAATGAATAGGAAGTTGATAGATTTTACTCGAATTAGCAGTGATTCCCTGGCATTGAGTAGCTGGAATGTTTCCACATAATGGCTTTTTACATATCTGTTCTTAACGATTTCCTTTGTCGTAGTGCGGTTGTTTAAGGTGGTGGTGAAGTTTCTTTCTTAAGATGATTCAGGAACTGACTTGATAGTAATTCTAGCTTAACAAAATGATTTTCTTTTTTCACCGCGTAATTGCATTCTGAAGCTTGATGATTGTACATGATATAGTTTGATATCTTTCTTATTTTTCCCGGTACAAGTCCTTAAACTAACATTGTGCCTTTTATGCTTGCTACAGTTTATTGGTGCCAAGATGGGTGCATCTGGGTTACAATTACAAACAGAAAGCGGTCAAATCAGCATGCCCACTAATATCTGTTGTGTTGTTGTCGAGTATCTCCCTGGGGGCGCATTAAAGAATTACCTCATTAAGAACCGGAGAAAGAAGCTTCCTTTCAAGGTTGTCATTCAGTTGGCACTTGATCTTGCAAGAGGGTAAAGAAGGGTCACAATCTTTCTAAATATCATATTTTTCATGTGATGCGGCTGGTCAAGGCCTATGGAAGCCTCTTTAATACTTGCAGTCTAATTGCTTGTATTTTACAGGCTAAGCTATCTCCATTCTGAGAAGATTGTTCACCGGGATGTGAAGACTGAAAACATGCTGCTGGACAAGTCTCGTACCCTAAAAATAGCTGATTTTGGTGTTGCTCGTGTTGAGGCTTCCAATCCTAGTGACATGACAGGAGAGACAGGGACTCTTGGTTACATGGCTCCTGAGGTGCGTGACCCTCTCAATATCCATTTCATCATTGTTTTTGCGAAATTTGACTGTTTGGAATGCTATTATCTTGTGGCATACTACAATTCACTTGTAACATTCATTGAAAGAGTAAGTTATGCTTAAATGGTGTATGGAATATGCATGATATCAAGTGAATAACATAAAAAGCTGTGTCTGTAGTCATGTTGCTTTACATGAATGAAAAATTGCTGGACATTGTTAATTAATTGTAGAAAAAGTTATACTCATACTTTCAGTTATCTGCAATATCATAGTTATGGAGGGATGGTTGGGCTTTTGCTATTTGAATAATCAAAACGAGGAACATAAAACACATTTCCTTTTCCCTTCTTCAAACTAGTGTAAATAGGAATCCTTAATCCAATGGTGGTGGTTTATTTTTCAAATGCAAACTTGCAGGTCCTGAATGGCGAACCATACAATAGGAAATGTGATGTGTACAGTTTCGGCATTTGTCTGTGGGAAATATATTGCTGTGACATGCCCTACCCCGACCTTAGTTTCTCAGAGGTTACTTCAGCTGTTGTTCGTCAGGTATGCATATTTCCGTCTGTCTTATCATCTAGTTCACCTTTCCGTGATGAATTAAGAAGGCCCTGCCTCTGTTATCTACAACTTTCTGAAGCACCTTTTCTTGTTGTTGACTCTTTGTTGCCCTAAAATAACAGAACTTAAGGCCAGAATTACCAAGGTGTTGCCCAAGTTCTTTGGTCAATGTAATGAAGAAATGCTGGGATGCTAATCCAGATAGGCGGCCAGAGATGGAAGAGGTAGTGACCTTGTTGGAGGCAATCGACACGTCCAAGGGAGGTGGAATGATCCCAAATGATCAGCAGCAAGGTTGTTTATGCCTTCGCAGACGTCGAGGACCCTGAATTGCTTCATTTCTCGCGCACAGATTGTATACTTGAGATACCGGTCATTGCTTTGCCTCTAGTATTGGGCACACAGCATCCAACTTGTAATTATTATGGGAAAAGAGAGGATAATACCATTATAGGATTATAGTTATGTAGAAGCAGTTAAACATTTTGAGGTGTGGTTTGTTACTTTTGAGGCCTGCAGTATTTTTACTGTTGGATAATGTAAATCATTCTCCTGCTTCCTTTTTATGACTAATCTGGCTCATTCTCCTTCATCACACAACTATTTCTGTGCCTTCTATTTACATTTTTCTCTCGTTAGAATATGGTAATAGTCTAGAGATTATAAGCACTTTTGTGCTTCGGTGATTGCCATGTGCACCAATGTGCAAATCCATGTGAGACAATCACTTGATTGTGGCTATTGATGAATGATGATAGTAGATGATATCAGTATCACTCCAAATTTTGTAGCCTACGTAATATATTGTTTGTTTTACCCACTTCCTTGATTGTAAATTTTGTAAGCATGCTCGTTCGTGGTCTGAATTTTAGTACTTCACCGTTAGGAAATTGCACCGTGAAGGGCTTATAATTTTCTTTATCCATCTATCTACATTTGCAATAATAGGTCATTAGAAATTCCTGATTTCTTTTAAGGACTTCGTGTTGAGACAGTAATACAAGGAGACTAAGTTCAAGGCGGATGCATAACCATTATTACATGGTGAGCATGAACTTTGCATAATTGCCTAGTCTCCAACTCTTCTCAGTCGTGCAGCCAACAATATCTCTGAAGACTTTTATACGGGTATAATGCTTCTATCTACGAGTATATACTACAAAAATCCCATTGAAATAAGGGTAACATTTGTGTAAATCCTTTTCATATACAAAGATGGCCATCAAAGAATTATTAATGACCATCATAGAGTCATTAATAGCCACTGATGAGTCAGTAATCAATCTTCCCGTCACGAATATCAAGTCTCATATATTGTGTTAAAAGAAAAGGAACAACAAACAATATTTATTTTGATTTTTAAAATTAAATCTCTACTTTTCTAAGCTCGTTATGATAATCCAAAATATATCATTTTGTAGGGAATAGAAAAAATAAGATGGATTGGAGGGAACATAATTTACTGATAACATGCATATATAGGAATAAATAACAATGCTATTTATTCAAGATCCTTTTTTTTATTGACAAATAAGTTGGATTGGAACGTGGTTTATATTATCTTTTACTTTATTGGAAAATTATCAACAAAAGAATAACATGTAATTTAATAAAAATTTATGCAAACAACAATGTAAAGTTTGAGGAAAGAAGGAAGTACGTAAAAATGAGGAACAATTAAATAAGGGTTTCTAGGAAACAAATTGCAAAAAAATGGCCCATAACTTTGAGCCAATTTCCTTTTCACTATTTAAAAATTTAATGAAGGGTGCCTTTTCTACGAGGGTGAACCTGGATGATAACCTTCGTCGAGATATTATAGATGAGTAAGTTTTTTTTTTTTATGAACATAGATGAGTAAGTCAATAGGTCACCCGATTTTTTTTTGTTGTAAAGGGAGGCACTGAGGCTGGTAAGAATCGAGCCTCCAACCTTAGGGGTTGAAGGTGTACTCTCTACCACTTGAGCAACTCTCTCACCCGATTAATGTTACCACTAAAGAATATGTTCTCTTGTTATGATTTGCTCTACAAAGTCTCTTTTATATAATTCTAAAGATTATGTAAGACACAATACTTACTCCGCTTTTGAGTTATGTTACACAGTATAAACTACTAACACAATTTATGAAAATAAAAATAAAAATTGGTTTCATTTTCTAAAAATGAATTTAGTGTAAAAGTTCGATTGTACCATATTAATACTCATTCAAAAATAATAGGAGTACATAGTTAGTATAACAAACTTATTGTGATGGATTTAAAAACCAAAACAAATATGTTATTACTATTATAAATATAAATTGCCAGACCTTTCATAGCAACAAAGAGAGACATGTCCGGCTTATACATTTGACCTTTCTATCTAGTACGATCGTGCAACTAACTATGTATAATTAAATACAATAGATTTAAAGATTCAACTCATCGTGATAACATGAACTTTCATCATTTTGAAAGTGTCTACAATCTGTTGGAAATTAGTCGTTGATATGTAAATTTAAGCCTTTAGGAGGTCTATAAATAGCATGGATGACAATCTTTCTTCTCATCCCTCATCTAAGTTTATCATTGTATCCATTGTTTCTAAGTATAGGATACACCAATAAACTTAGAAAAATGGCTCTAACTCATTCTTCCGTTCTTTCGTTCATTCTCTTGTCACTGGTAGTTGCTTCCTCTGCCAGTGAGTACCGCACCTATTCACCATCACCGGCCTATAAGAGCCCATCTTACTACTCACCATCACCGGCTTATAAGAGCCCATCTTACTCACCATCACCGGCCTATAAGAGCCCATCTTACTCACCATCACCAGTTTATAAGTCTCCAGCATACTACTCACCATCACCGGCCTATAAGAGCCCATCTTACTATTCACCATCACCGGCCTATAAGAGCCCATCTTACTATTCACCATCACCAGTTTATAAGTCTCCAGCACACTACTCACCATCACCGGCCTATAAGAGCCCATCTTACTACTCACCATCGCCGGTTTACAAGAGCCCATCTTACTACTCTCCATCCCCAGTCTACAAATCTCCATCTTACTACTCTCCATCACCAGTATACAAATCCCCAACATACTACTCACCATCACCAGTTTACAAGTCCCCATCATACTACTCACCATCACCAGTCTACAAGTCCCCATCATACTACTCCCCATCACCAGTATACAAGTCCCCTATTTACTACTCACCATCACCAGTTTACAAGTCCCCAGCATACTACTCACCATCACCAGTCTACAAGTCCCCAGCATACTACTCACCATCACCAGTCTATAAGTCCCCATCATACTACTCACCATCACCAGTCTATAAGTCCCCATCATACTACTCACCATCACCTGTCTACAAATCTCCATCTTACTACTCTCCATCACCAGTCTACAAGTCCCCAGCTTACTACTCCCCATCACCAGTCTACAAGTCCCCATCGTACTACTCACCATCACCGGTATACAAGTCCCCATCATACTACTCACCGTCACCTGTGTACAAGTCACCATCATACTACTCTCCATCACCAGTTTACAAGTCCCCATCATACTACTCACCGTCACCTGTGTACAAGTCACCATCATACTACTCTCCATCACCAGTTTACAAGTCCCCATCATACTACTCACCATCACCCGTTTACAAGTCCCCATCATACTACTCACCATCACCAGTTTACAAGTCCCCAGTTTACTACTCACCATCACCAGTATACAAGTCCCCAGTTTACTACTCCCCATCACCAGTTTATAAGTCTCCATCATACTACTCCCCATCACCAGTTTACAAGTCCCCATCATACTACTCCCCATCACCTATCTACAAGTCCCCAGTATACTACTCACCATCACCAGTCTACAAATCCCCAGCTTACTACTCCCCATCACCAGTCTACAAATCTCCATCTTACTACTCCCCATCGCCAGTCTACAAGTCTCCAACTTACTACACCCCATCCCCAGTCTACAAGTCTCCATCATACTACTCACCATCACCAGTTTACAAGTCTCCATCATACTACTCACCGTCACCAGTTTACAAGTCTCCATCTTACTACTCTCCATCACCAGTTTACAAGTCCCCATCATACTACTCTCCATCACCAGTTTATAAGTCCCCATCATATTACTCACCATCACCTGTATACAAGTCCCCGGTTTACTACTCCCCATCACCAGTTTACAAGTCCCCCGTATACTACTCACCATCACCTGTTTACAAGTCTCCATCTTATTACTCCCCATCACCAGTATACAAGACTCCAGCATACTACTCACCATCACCAGTTTACAAGTCTCCATCTTACTACTCTCCATCACCAGTATACAAGTCCCCATCATACTACTCACCATCACCTGTCTACAAGTCCCCAGCATACTACTCCCCATCACCAGTTTACAAGTCCCCAGTTTACTACTCCCCATCACCAGCTTACAAGTCCCCAACATACTACTCACCATCACCAGTCTACAAGTCCCCAGTTTACTACTCCCCATCACCAGTTTACAAGTCCCCAGAATACTACTCGCCATCACCAGTGTACAAGTCTCCATCATACTACTCACCATCACCCGTGTATAAGTCTCCATCATACTACTCTCCATCACCTGTCTACAAGTCCCCAGCATACTACTCACCTTCACCGGTATACAAGTCACCATCATACTACTCACCGTCACCTGTGTACAAGTCACCATCATACTACTCTCCATCACCAGTTTACAAGTCCCCAGCTTACTACTCCCCATCACCGGTCTACAAGTCCCCAGCATACTACTCCCCATCACCGGTTTACAAGTCCTCATCATACTACTCCCCATCACCAGTCTACAAGTCTCCATCATACTACTCACCATCACCAGTTTACAAGTCCCCATCATACTCACCATCACCAGTATACAAGTCCCCAGTTTACTACTCACCATCACCTGTCTACAAGTCACCATCATACTACTCTCCATCACTAGTTTACAAGTCCCCAGCTTACTACTCCCCATCACCGGTCTACAAGTCACCATCATACTACTCCCCATCACCTGTCTACAAGTCCCCATCATACTACTCACCATCACCCGTCTATAAATCTCCATCTTACTATTCTCCATCACCAGTCTACAAGTCCCCAGCTTACTACTCTCCATCACCAGTCTATAAGTCTCCATCATACTACTCACCATCACCTGTTTACAAGTCTCCATCATACTACTCTCCATCACCAGTTTACAAGTCACCATCATACTACTCACCATCACCAGTCTACAAATCCCCATCTTACTACTCCCCATCACCAATTTACAAGTCCCCAGCATACTACTCACCATCACCTGTCTACAAATCCCCATCATACTACTCTCCTTCACCTGTCTACAAGTCTCCATCTTATTCCTCTCCATCACCCGCTTACAAGGCTCCATCATATGGCTACTAAGCAAATTTTATATAAGTTTTACAAAGGGTTCCTGTGTGCCAATTTTATTGACAATTATGAAAGAGTTGTATTATTTCTTTATTCAAAGCTGTGAGAAAAGCATAGTGTATGATTTGTGAGAGTGGGGATTAGGGAAGTATGACTATTGTTTCATATTCCCTCCTCTATATCAATGTATCATTATATTATATCTAAATTACATTATGTAGCAGTACTTGCTACCATGTACTAAATTGGTTCTATTCCATCCCCTAAAATTCCCATAAATGAACGTATGTGTTGCCTTTTGAATTTGCAATTGCAACATTTGCAAGTATCTCTTTCGAGGACTTTCAGAACCAATTTAGTGGAAATCGTAGACAACTAATTTAAGTTTTTCCATTGAACAATAAACAACCGGCTTTCTCGGTACCATTCCCCCCCTTCCCCTTCTACAATTCCAATCTCCCACTTGTTAAGGAAAAACTCGATCTAATCAAACGCAAAACCGAATGAAGTGTATTTGAAGTTAAATACAAGGAAAACGTTTAAAGAGATACTGAAATGAAAAACTTAAAGCTAAGCCGATGATAATTCAACTTGTCCTGCTGGTTTCTTTGCGTCGCTCCAATCTGTGGTCTTGTAGTACATAGCGTACAACATCAGCTGAATCACACCGGATATTGTTCCTAAACCATTTGGAACCTGCAAAAATATCGCAAATCGATCAGTCAATAAGCTCCTTGTGCTTGGAAATTTTTTTCACTAACAAGATTACAAGAACAAGTTTCAAACTATATTCCTAGCTTGACTATAGAAGTATAGGCTACTAGCCAAGACCGACTAGTAAACCTGGTCACAGTGTCCGTAGGCGTCCGTAGGTGTGATCAAGGAAAGCAACTTACCACCATCCAAGGATCAAATCTGATACATGCATAGGCTGTCCAGCAAGCTCCGTTGAGGAAATTCGTTAAGGATAGCCAGAAGGGCATGTATTTGACACTCTTGGTCCTGATCACCATCCTCTGTACAAACCCGGAAATTTGTCACGCATTGTAATTGTTGTAGTGAATTGCATTAAATTAGCAATTTCTTGCCTTAAAGGAACATATCGTGATATGTCTTGATAAATAGTAATTAGTTGAAGGAAGAGAGATCTTACCATGACTGTCAATGGTGAGAAATACATCATAACGTTGAAGGCAACACACAATGCCCCTACAAATATTGTTCTCACTTTAATAGTGTGGATGACCTTTACTGTGATGATTAACACCACCAAAAAGAAGACGGCTTCGACTGCCAAAACTTTGATGATTTTTTTCTGTTGAAGTGGTAGAAGAAAATAGTGTTCAAATAATTAGTTTAACAGACCAAAATGAAATTTCAAGTACACAGAACATACACAACAAAATTATTAAGAGTCGAAAAAAATTATACAGAACAAGAAAGCAAGTACCCTTTTATTCCAATCGGAGTAAATAAAGAAGATTGCCACATAGATGAACTCAATGCCCAATCCAACGCCATTTATCGTAACCACAAGGAGGTTGTGTGGATGAACAAATGGGAGACCATAGAGTACCCACATTGCACAATTTAGTATTGTTGCAAGATATGGATCTGCCTTGAACTGCTCCACTGATTTCTTCTTGATTATCATGAAAAATGTTGGTCTGTAAAAAGATAGAAAAAAGTCACTGTTTTATGCTCTTTTACACCATAAATTATATTTAACGTCTTACAACAAAGACTACGAACTATTGAATTCATACAGGTATGTGGCTACTCTCAAATATTAGCGTTCACTTGACCATTTCGATGTTGATAAATTTTCTAGTATATCATCTACAAGGTGCCAGGAAATGTTAGTTACTCAATTAGTTTCTATCACACAAAAGGGGTTTGCTTAAACAATGATGTGCATATGGTGTGAGGAACTGAAATGCAAGCCTGAAATGTGCCATGTATATTGGAGCTCCCACAAAGATTGAGAGTACTATAGTGGTACCCTTGTTGAAGTTCTTTTTTTTGGGTGTGCATACACAGGTTGAAATTTAACTAAACGACTAATAGTAACGTTTGGATTGTTAAACTCGATTTACTGAAATGCCTGGGACATGAAAAAACCTGTTTCCACCATCGTTCTGATCTTTCAATACCATTTATAATACCCTAGATGTAGACTGAGCAGTGTAATGGTACATAGAGCGACATGTTGTCTCTGGACAAAACTATTTACCGTCAAAAATCGGGACTATTAAAATCATTGATAGTTCATTCACACTAATCAACAGATAGAATTGTATCCATAAATAAAAGAAAGTACAAACAGTATTCACTTACACTGGTGATAGAAATAACCCAAATGAAATGACATTTCCTGCAACAAAAAAATTGTAAAACCATATCAACAACTAGACATTCGGTGAACAATTGTATAAAAAAGAAAGGGATGACATGCAGCTACAAGAAACTGCATTCCAACATGTAAAAATATAACGGCACAACCATACATACCGATAAGGCCGATAATGTTCCTGGCAGTATCTGGATTTACCATTTTTTTTCTTAACTTTTAACAACTACTCCGTAGAACTTGCTTGAGAACACAAAATATAATGAAATTTTGGGTGGTGGGTAAGTGTACTAATAGTACAATGGAGAAAAATGACGGTATAAGTAGGAGAATTGAATAAAATATCTTGGTGTAAAGATGATTTTAATTTTCTCTATTTTTGGTGACAATAGCGTAATTGCACAATAGACTTTTCACATCTCCTTCAATGAATTAGAGTAGATATCACAGGTAAGCTTTCCAAATTTGTATGAAAATTATGTGAACTTTATCAGTGTGCGATGAATCTGATACAATAAAGGTGGGTGGTGTTTGTATCGTAACTCCTTTGTGGAGGCAGTTATTAGTGATTAAGTGAAGAAGATAAAAACATAATTAAGAGGGGGACGTGTTTTTCTTATCCTTTTATTTACCTCATTACTTGGTCACCCGCAAAGCACGATACGGTTACATATTGGTTTTTTCTTTAGTTTTCCATGCATAATAGACCCATAGTGCCTTACTCGTCGGATGCTACAATCTGGGATCCAAGTATCCAACTCCATTTTTAGGATAACCCCTCCTAACTTAAGCGATTACAGAGCTTAATGTAGAAAATCATGCTATGCAAATAAACAACTACTGTGTGAACTCAGTTCAAAACTGCATGGCAATTGGCAAACTGGCAAAGTAGCCCCTCAAACACCAAAAAAAAGTAAACACAGTCTACCAACAGGTTCAACCCTCCCCAGTCCCCTCTCAAAGAAAAAAAAAGGAAAAAGGAAAAAAAACTACTACTAATTGTTAAGAGTAATTATCTCATGATAATTGTCTATATTTTCATAATTATTTAACTAGAAGTCTATATTTAAACTGATGTAATTACGTACAATATTAATAGTAATTTTGACTAGCGGCCTGATCTTAATAATATGCAAATCAATAATTTTGTTAAGATTGGGCCGCGCGCACACTTGCAGTTGCAGACCCAGATGGAGAGAGGAGGCAATAACCACAGATGGGCCTAGAGAGGTTCCATTCTAAAACCAATTGGCATTAGGAGGAGTAACCCTTTAGGCCTATATACAGAAGAAATCTCTACTTTCTCTTCAATGTGGGACATATTCCCATAAATTTCCACCAACATGTCCACCCAAAAACGATCAGAATGATAGAATGGTCGGAGTTTAAATAAAATGTCGAAGTTCCCTTCAGAGTAGAATTTTTTTTACCAATGT
Source organism: Pharnaceum exiguum (assembly GCA_900322385.1). Classification (NCBI taxonomy): domain Eukaryota; kingdom Viridiplantae; phylum Streptophyta; class Magnoliopsida; order Caryophyllales; family Molluginaceae; genus Pharnaceum; species Pharnaceum exiguum. The sequence goes on along the minus strand of ONZK01001984.1, from coordinate 127,886 downwards.
CATAGACTCTTAGTTAAACTCTGTAAGGATCGGATATACATGTCACATTTTTTTCTTTCTCCGTGTGCAAGTATTTTTGAATTTTTTTGATAACCACCATATCAAAGGCTTTGTTTGAATGTCAAAGCCCAAAATAAGACTAGCAGGCCGAATGTCATGTCCATATCCGCTAAGCTCTACAACATACTGTGTCAAGCATTAGTCAGTCCATTATAGATGGCCATCAGCTGGAATTTCAAGCATTAGCTGTTCGTGGTGGCCGGTTTGAGTGGCCAATAAGTTTTGTTAAATTAAAGTGATTGAGACTAGAAGCATTATAGATGTCTCATTAGCTTTTCTTCTTTTCAATGATTTGTGTTGTTGATGCCTGATTTAGTGTACCAAAAGCTTCTTGTGTTTTGAATAGAATTATCATATACAAACAAGATGTACTTTGAGTACAGTTTGTACATGGCTCACAGAAATGATCATGATGTTGATCTCCCAGTTTGTAGTTGCAATCTAAGTTTAAAGTATTATTTTCACCAAAGAGGATATGACAAGTTTCCTTTGTCAAAAGCTTGTTGACAACAATTTTCATTGTTAGTGCTGGTTCTGTTTGTGGGATCTAGCTATTGCCATTGGCTTTAGCAACTCAAGACAAAATCCAAACTATAGGCTCCACTTGTATGGAGGACTATGGACTTTTCGCTTCGCTTAGCTTGTTGTAGGACTTATAGCCGAAGTGAATTGAATATATTGCGTAGGTAACTAATGTTAAGGTCAACGAACGAAACAAAATTGGGAAGGTCAATACTTCCCTGTTTTTTTAAACAAGGGTAAAGTTGTATATATCCTGACCCTCAAACAACCCATTAAATTGGGATTACACTTTATTGTTATTGTCGGACAAAACTAAACTCAGAAATTAGCAAAACAGTCTAGAAACAAATTCTAAGAAATATGAAGGTTCTTTGTGAGGAAGCACCAAAAACACAGGAATCTAGCATTATGCTGATAAGTCTTTCTAGGAATAAGAAGTTAATATTAGTTCAAGTAATATGAAAGATTAAGAAAAACAAAGAAAACAAATACAGATTCCATATCCTGAGCTCATGTAGCAAGCAAGTATTTCAACATGTGATTCTCTCCATCATCATTAATTTAATTTGTCACTCTCTAAGTATTGGTTAAAGAATCCCATAGCACTAAAGACAGGATCAATCCCACTTTGAGACCAAAGAAAATTGGCACTCAAGTTTCTGTTTAACCCCACCAAACTTGTCACAAGCCTCACAAAATCTCATCTAGATGCTCCTCTTTCTCCCCTTCATCAACAAGACTTCATTTCATTCAAGTAACCAAAATTATGTGATCATGCAGCTCAAGTTTGATGTTAACCCGTCATGGTGAAGAAGCAAACTTCATCAGTCATAGGTGACAAGGAAGAATGAAGTTTCAGTGATGAAGCCTAACCCTCTCAGCATCATCTTGAAAGTTTTGACAGCTTTTTTGATGACTAAACAGATCATGGTAATGGAAGTCGTCATATCACTGACCTTATTGTTTGTGGGTATAGCAATCTTGATAACAATTCATATATGCATAGTTGGGAGGGCATTTAGGAGGGGGTTTGGACAACCTGATGGGGTCCTCCAGAGGGGCAGTGTCCCAATCATTAGAGGCATAGGAATGTCCTCACAGGACCTTAAGAAGCTCTCTTGTTTTGAGTATAACGAAGGGGAGAAAGGGACCACTCTTGTTGATTGTGCCGTTTGCTTGGAAAGCTTTAAAGTTGGTGATAAATGCAGGTCACTCCCTAATTGTCTCCACTGTTTCCATGTACAGTGTATTGATCCATGGCTTATCAAGACTCCATTATGTCCTGTTTGTCGCGCCTCCGCTAGGCTGCCACCTAAAGTAGTTACAGTTGCAGGTGAAGGAAGCAACTCATCGAACAACATAGTGGAGATCTTGTGATGATTTGTGTTTGTACATAATTTGATGTGTTTGTGTACATATGTAGTACAGTAGTAGAGACATGATGAAGGTTTGCTGGTAGGATTTGTAAAAATTAGAATTATGTCTTTGACACAGAAGAGAATTGGTATGAGTTCAACTCTGATCCTCCCATGTGTTCTCAATCTTATTTTGTGTGTCATATGACTAGGGATGTCAATGGGGCGGGGATGGGGCGGTATAGCCTAAACCATCACCAACCACCAAAAAAATTTCTTCCTCCATCCCCGCCCCACCACCCATGGCGGTTTTAAAAATCAAAACCATCCCCGCCCCACCACCTGTCAAATCCACTACCATCCCCACCCCAACTGGGGCGGTGGCGGGGCGGTATGCACTTAGACCCATTTAACAATTATTTTTTTAATATTTTTACACAAAAATTGATATTTGAGTAACAATTTCATTGTTTATTCAAAAAAAAATATTTTAATTATAAAATTAGGCGAGGCGGTCACTATTTGAAAACCATCCCCGCCCCACCACCCATGGCGGTTTTGAAAATCAAAACCATCCCCGCCCCACCACCCGTCAAATCCACTACCATCCCCGCCCCAACTGGGGCGGTGGCGG
>ONZK01001984.1:85604-116637 GCA_900322385.1 Pharnaceum exiguum | reverse complement strand
GGTTAAGTCGAAGGGTTGACTGTTAAAATTGGTGACGTGGCAGTTGATTTTCAAATTTATGAATGTTAAATGTCCAATTTACCCCTTTTCAAATCTTTAAATGAAATGAAAGCATAAAAATGAAAAGTGGTAAATTGGACATTTAACATTAATAAATTTGAAAATCAACTGCCACGTCACCAATTTTAACAGTCAACCCTTCGACTTAACCGTCAAACCACTAAAACGCTAACGGAACCAAACCTCAGTCCGCCAAAATGACAATATCCAAATCTCGGGACACCAATTCATAATTAGCTCAAACCTGAGGGCACTAAAACGCAAAATATCCAAAGAAAAATACCATTTTGGGTATTTAGGGGTGAAAAAAAGAAGTGTCAAACTTTTTTAGGTAAAAAGACTTAAGTGCCCTTGTTTTTAACAGTCAAACATGCCACTTAACGGTCAAATCACTAAAAAGCTAACGGCAGCAAACCTTAGGTCACCAAAAATATTATCCAAACCTCGAGATACCAATTCATAATTATGCCAAATCTCATGGCAACAAAACGTAAAATGATTATGTTCATATTTTGACCGGTGCCCTTATATTATATACAGTGAGTGCACGTACAATCTTGCCTCTTGATTACTAGTGTTTTTAACTGTTTGTTATTGATGTTTAAGAGCAGACAAATTAATCTGTACTCGCATCGAATGAAAGAACGAACAGATTAGCAATCACTACTAGTCCTTCTCATCTTCCATTTCTTGACAATTTTGTGGATACACAAAAATTATCTTCCAAATTTTGTGGACAATAATATCTGCTATAGCAATTTTGTCCGAGACAAATTTCATTGTTAGCAGGCAAGGTACGTTTGCTCAAAGTCTATAACGCGTTGGGTAGTGGGGACCCAAACGAACATCATTTTCATTCTGTTGTAGTCTCAGCTTGATTTGGAGATAAGTAGATAACGAACTTCGCCCATGGTGGGCGGCCTACTCTTATCTGAGGAGCATTTAACAAAAGTTATGATCATCCCACCAACATCCTTTCTGATTACTTATTACAGGCTATAGCCATAATACAGTGAGGAAAGAACGTTTAGGCTTCTAAATGTTGGGCAAGTTTCCTGCACAGCACAAAGTATTCTAGGTCACTGTGTTGGATCAAAGATGTGCCAGCCAGATTTAGACTGTAGTATGACTGAGAATGGCCTAAGAAACCTGAAAATTATTAAACTAGGCATATAACAGGGAAAAATACCAGTAAATCAATCTGCCAAAGTGAAATTTTTAATTCTTTCGGGAGAAAACATCATACAGTCTGTGGCTCTGTAGACAGCTTCATCAAAGTGCTGCTTTAGTTTTTGGATCGAGGATTGGCCAGGAGAGACTGAAGATCTGGCATGTAACGATTTTGCTCGATTTATGGAAATGAACTAAACCATCCTTTGAGGTGGTTCTCAAAAAAAAAAAAACTGTAAACCAGTTCTGACATTGCTTACAGAAGCACTTGAGGAAGAGATGTAAAGTTAGTGTCTTATTTTGCCCTCTTTTTTTTTGGTGTAAAGGGAGGCACTTAGGCCGGTAATTTTGCCCATATTTGCACAACAAGAAGCGCTGAGTCATTGAAGACGGGCTACAGGGCCTCACAACCAAGCTGGGTTATTCAGAGGAGTAACCACTGCTTTCACCTGTAGGTAGTTGTTAAGGCTGTAAATACCCTTCTCCCTGCCCATACCGCTCATCTTGTACCCACCAAAAGGAATTGCGGCGTCAAAAACATCGAAGCAATTCACCCAGACTGTCCCAGCCCTCAACGCTCTTGTCAACGTATTGGCAGTGTCAATGTTCTTAGTAAAGACACCTGCAGCTAGGCCATATCTGGTTGCATTTGCTCTCTTAATCACATCCTCAAGGTCCCTGGCGTTAAGCATGGAATGAAGTCAAGGCAAAAGAAAGGAAGGAGAAAAAAAGGGTGGGGAATAAGAAAAGAAAAATGAGAAACAGGAATCAGCCATAAAGGAAGGAATTTAGACTAACCTGAATTTCAAGATAGACTGCACGGGGCCAAAGATTTCATCCTGTGCAATCAGCATGTCATCCTGAAGGCCACACTCGAAGTCAGAAAAATTTAGGAAAGAGTGCCAAATAGTACTGCACATATTCAGCAGAGGCTCAAAAGTATAACCACAGGAAGAGATCAATTACTCTAATTACCTTAACATTTGAGAAGACGGTAGGCTGGATGAAGTAGCCTTTTGATCCAAATTGCTCTCCTCCACACTCAAGTTTGGCATTGCTCTGTGTACCAGACTTTATGTACCTCATAACCTTCTGAAATTGCTCATTGTCTATCTGAAATTTTGTATCATATGGAAACAACATCAGCTTTGTAAAAATAATAATCTTGTTTCCATATTCATCTGTTTCCAGATTTTGTCTGATTCCCGGTACAATATCATCAGATAATGAGTGAAAGTAAAACATTCACCTCACAGCTATGAGGCTACATCAAAGCCAAAGTGAAAACTCAACCATAGTAAACTAGGGAGAACAAACAATCAAGTACCTGTGGACCTTGCTCAATGCCACTCTTAAAGGGATCGCCAACAGTACGTCTCCTGGCACGCTCAGTTGCCTTTTCGACAAATTCATCATAAACACTCTCGTGCACATAGGTGCGGGAACCAGCACAACAACATTGGCCCTGTGAATAATACATTAATACTCCAAAGTTTCAGAAAGAACTGTATGTAGCTCCAGTTCTAAAGCCAATCACATAAAGACACTTAAGGAACATACTTGGTTAAAAAAGAGCGCAAAATGTGCAAGTTCTACAGCTTTATCAACATCTCCATCTTCACAAACAATGAATGGTGATTTCCCTCCAAGTTCCAGGGTTACCGGCTTAAGATTGCTCCTTGCTGCTAACTCAAGAACAGCCTTTCCTGTTTCAGTTGACCCTGTGAAAGCAAGCTGTGAAGCAAGTATGTCTTGTTAAATTAGTTTTCAAAGTCCACTTTAAAAATCAATCTATTAAACCACAAAAGGGAAATCATTTAAATTCTCAATGTCACTAAAATCTGATATGTAGACTAAAGCATACCTTGTCAACATCCATGTGACTTGCAAGAGCTGCACCAGCAGTTGGACCAAATCCAGACACTACATTCAACACACCAGGAGGAAGACCAGCCTATAACAACATAGGACTCTATGTTAAAAAGAATCGTCCAAAAAAATGAACATGAAACTTCCTCATCTAGGATTGCACCCAATGAAGTATTTGAAGAACAAGACCAATTACGTCCCACAACTGGCCGATGCATGCACAAAATGCTAGACAAACAATCCAAAGCACTATTCTGATCAAGAGGGTTGAAACAACAAAATGCCAGCAGAAGGCCAAGAAATCTTTTCCAGTGAACTCCATACTGAACCAGTTTTGAACAGATGTTAAAAAAGAATACAACAACACCATTTCCATGACTACCTCTTGGAAAAGTTTCCCAACATACAGTGCAGTCAATGGAGTTTGCTCTGCCGTCTTTATCACAATGGTGTTACCACATGCGAGGGCAGGGCCAACTTTCCAAGCAAACATGATGAGAGGAAAGTTCCAAGGAATAATTTGCCCAGCTACACCTATAGGTTCATGTAATACTTGAACATGGTATTGCCCATCGGCAGGAACAGTTAGACCGTGGATTTTATCTGCCCAACCTGTGTCACATCATGAAAACAAATCTGTAAAACTAAGCATTAGAAAATCAAAACCACGGCAATTGTGTTATATCTGCAGTTGTCCATACCAGCATAGTAGCGAAACAGTCTGACAAATAAAGGTAGTTCCCCTGCAGAAGACTGCGAGAAAGGCTTTCCATTGTCCCAAGTCTCCAAAGCAGCAAGCTCGTCACTGTGTTTCTCAACCAAATCAGCAAATTTCAGCATGATCTTACACCTCTCCTAAAACCAAAAGTAGTACTTTTAATTAATTTCTCATCATCATGAGACAGAAGCACCAGGACCAAAAGAAACCAAGCATATGGACAGATGTTCTTACGTAAGCAGTCATTTTCGGCCAAGGCCCTTCATCAAATGCTTTCCGAGCAGCAGCCACAGCTCGATTTATATCTTCTGCATCAGCTTCCGCAACATGAGTTATGACGTCTCCAGTTCGAGGATCAAGAGTAGGAAATGTCTTTCCTGAGATAAGTTGATGTAATCGCCAAAAGTCAGTATAAATAAACCCTTGCCAAGTACCAAGATTACCACAAAGGGTGAAGAAAAACATAAAGAAAATATAATCTCCTGCTCAAAAGATTACCTGATGCTGCATCTACAAAATCTCCATTGATAAATAGCTTAGTGTACTTGATATCTACAGAAGGTATTATAGGGTCCTCAACTGCTGCAGCAGTGCTAAATCGGCTTAAGCATCGGGGCAAACTTGAGCTTGTGCCTAAAGGCCCTGAACCATTTCAGGTGGTCAGTGACCTTCTTAAAATCAAATCTTGCAGAAAAAATTGTGCAGTTTTGCTCTATACATTCAGCAAAAACAAAGGCCTGAAGTCTGAACTGTCAGTCAAGCATAAATGTTCTCCAATCTTCACTTAATTTAAAAGGGTCATTTCGCATACAGACAGTAAAGTAACATATGCTTCCAAACAGAATTACATGTTTAGAACCAAAATCCAGTACTAGTACAACTACAACTACAACTACAACTACAACTACAACAACAACAACAACAACAACAACAACAACAACGAGTGTAATCCCCATTCAATGGAGGTGCTCGGGGGTCAGGATGTACGCAATTAACTTAAACAGGGAGGCTGTTTCCGAGATTAACCCTAAATGCATTGCTGCATTAACCAAAATACAGTACTGGTCAGTTTTTAATTCACAGCAACTGAGCCATGCCATTAATTCTAATTTCTCCAACAAAAACACTTATAGTAAGCAGTAAGGTAGACATAAAACAGACTTTTAAGCAAAGGAAAAAAAAACAGCTAAGGAAATGAAAGATTTTAATAACTAAATAAGAGCTGAATACTGTGAATTGTCCCCACAGTTCCTACTTGTCTGCCAAGATATTAATATCCTAGAAGAATTTCTGGGATTGTCCCCAAAATACTATGTCAAGACTCAACTCAGTTAATAAACCTAGGTCCTATTCTGGCAATAATAATAGGTTCAGAATTATGTACTGTGACAGCAAGAACTCCTTCATTTGTACAACAACATCATCAATATGCAAAAGGGTATCCAGAAAGATGAAAACTTTGAGGCAATTAATCAAAATGGACATAAAGGGAAGCTGAAGCCTTCAAAAACAGAGGGTGAATAGAAGATAAAATGAATGGTATAACATAATGAGATAAAAGGGTGTCAAATACACTTACGAGAAGTGAGAAAGTGAGAAGAACGAGAGAGAAGAGAGGAGAGCCTGCGAGTTGCCATAGCTTATTAGTGCCTTAGTGCTCACTGCTTAGAGTGTGTACATTCACAAACTTAACACAACTATGTTTGTTTTTGATATGGTATGAGTAGTTGTAGTGGGGAGGATAAGTCTTGGAAATAAGTTAAAATAGTTATTTCAAGCCAGTCATATCAAGTTGTCCAACTTCCAGCAATGGAAAAACGACGCATTTGTATGTTTGGTTGAGATTAGTCATGAAATTTTTATAGTTATCAGATCACCATCACACTAAATTGCTCACCTTCCAAAAGTCACAGATAGAGTGAAGTCTCCAAAATAGAGTGACACTCTCTGCTTAAGTGCTTAGTCACCCCCTGGTCCACGTTTACCATTGAAATATGATACTACTATCTAATCAGTCACATACTCACATGTATGTTACTTCAATTCTGTTCAATTGGACCTTTCAGTTCAAGAGAGACAGAAAAGGGATGCAATATCACACACCGATCAAAATTGAAAATTCTATCATATTGATCTTGGTATGTCTATTATGCAGCAGGTGATATCACTTCCGTATAACTTTATTAGTTAGTACTATTTTTAAAATAGTTAAAATTGTTCCTCAAAATAAGTTTTCTAGAGGTGACACCAAAATTATTTTTAGAGTGATATGCACCTAAGAATTGAAGATAATTAGTATGACAAATTAGACATAGTAATAAATCGTATGACATCAATGATCAAGATTAAAAAGACAAAGAACCATTTATGTTGAAAAGAAAAAACTATTTTGTCTCTTATATCGTCGAGATTTTAGTATTATTCGGACTAATGCATATATGAAACTGTTTTCGTAGTGTAAGATGGTTTGAAATTATGGATGGACTAGTGACTCGGAGATCACCGAGTATAACCGAGAACTTTAATGGTATGAATCAAAATTTAACCAATGGACAACGAAGCAAGTGGGCTATTAAGCCAAAGTTAACCTTCAACCAATAACATCCCCCGAAGTTGGTATGTGGTTATTGGCTTGTTGCACTCCTGTGACTTTCTCCAACTTAAACCAAATTTCGTTGATCTAATCACTCCTATTAACTAGCTAGGTCTCTAGTTAGCCTATAATCATCATAAAACGAGAATAGTGGTTGTTCTGTAATTTGACAACTAAGCATGAACGTATGCATTCTGCTTCGAAATGTCATCATTAGCTATCAAAGTTTCCGACAAATTAGCAGTTCAGATTTGCTACTTAAGTAGTTAAGTCTCATCAACCAAGAAGCACATAAGCGAACAATTGACATTCCAAGTAAGAGCTAGATCACCAATCATGTAGACATACATTCAGAGATTGAAGATTTTGCAGCCTACCTCTTTTCGGCACAAGGAGTATGCTAAAGCACGCAGTTCCACCTCAGAACAACAAAAAGAGATGCACCACGGAAGCTACACCAAGGAATCTTGTGAAAGTAAACTCTGCAGTCTGCACCAAGGAAGTACAGGTAATGATATCAACAACATCATGATGCATTAATGCTAGTAAATTGTGAAATATCAAATATTATGGGCAACGTAGAAGGTGTGGCCGACTTTACTCTATCTAGTATAATGTCTCCTCAATTTGTATGCTTTATTCTTGCCTGTCCATCCAAACCTGTGAACAATAGCAGGACGGCTACTGAATCATGACTAACCTGTCGTAGAGCAATCTGATTTTCTCAGCAATTCCCCCCTTCAATGAAGAAAATGCCAAACAAAATTGTAATTCTCGAGTGGGGAAGATTGGGGCGTTTGATAGAGCTACTTGTCATACAGCAGAATCCCGCATGCCTCCGCATTAAAGGTATGAAGAGTTGAAGAGGACCGCCGGGACAAAGCATTGAAGAATTTCTGATCATGGTTCAACTGAGCTGCTAAAAGCTTCAAGTCTCTAGCTACTAGTAAAAAAGCTTCAACATCAGTGAGGCACTTGACTGTACTAGTTGAGGAAGGAAGATTTTGAGGTGCTGATGTGCTCAACGAAGAAGACCAAGTAATCAATTCCTCACCGCAAATGCCTCCTGCTCCAACAGTAGATGATGATCCATCACTAATTGAAAAGATCTCCAGTTTGCCGCTGAAGATAAAAAGTATCTGTTGAACAGGCTCCCCTTCCAGAACTACAAACATGCCTTCATCACCATTGAATGTCCTCAGTTGTCCAGTTATAGCATGTAAAATATGTTCATCCATGTCTTCAAAGATGGGCAACTGCGAGATACAGCATTAGTCCTGCTCAGAACTAGTAGAGTAAATTAACAAAAACTCTGCTAACAAAAACTAAAGTATATGGCTTACAGCCTTGAAACCACAGTCATGATTTTGATATAAAGAGTGCCGACATAGCTCTTCCGTAACACATATATAGATGTTCAGGTATACTAAGACTCAATTTGAGGACTGTATATCTTTGTCTGGTGTTTGTACTAGTCCAAATCAGGAACTTGACCAACAGAAGAAAAAAAATGTGAAGAAGTGTGGTGAATGCAGACTTACATCACGAACGAGGTCTAAATACAGATGTCTTCGAATTTCGCAACTCAGTTCCTTGGGCAAGGACTCTAACATGGCTTGATCCTCTATACCTCTAGTATGTGACAAGCATTGCACAGTTTGACTTATGCGTTCCTTCATGTGTGGAGGTAGCTGATGGAGCTTCGACCACTCTTCCAATTCTCTCTGTCTTACCATCAGCTGCTCTTCTTGTTCACCAACAGACTGCATACAGGTCTACAGTAATATATGAAAATTTTGTTCAGAGTAATAGTGAATAATTATCTGTTTCCAAACGTATCCTTGCAGAGGCTATAAAAAAGCAAGGATGAAGGCAAGTATTAATCTAACTTCACAGTAACTTACCTGCATACGTGCAATTATGTCTGCAAACAGCACCAGGCCAGCTATGACAACCATACGATTGAAGACCGGATCCACAAGAAGTGTACTTGCATTTATATTCTGCCCCATTGAACTGTGTCAGATATCGGAGTCATTAGCTCCCAAAGAGTTGCTGTTTCGTCCAACATCCGGCTAAGTACACTATTTAAAGCAGAAAGAAACCGTTTTCTCCTTGATTTTGATTCAAGACATTAGAAATGGAAATAGTCAATTTCTTGCACGGAGGTACATAAAGTTTTGATGTTAGAGAAAACATGTTGTTTCATGATTGAGCAGAACTAGAGGACCGCCACGGCTAACATTGATTAGTTTGTGTAGTTTGTTAGGTGTGTGCATGTCTAGCAAACTAAAGTTTATGCAATGCCAATCCTGATTACGCTAAGTGTCCCAGTGTCAACAAGAAAACATGGTTCACTACATATCTTAATTGAACTACTCATTTAAGAACTTCTGTGACAGCCAACTGCACAATAACATGCTTAGAAAACTACAGCTCATGGCATCCAAAGAACCTCAATGCTTATGAACTGTTGTCAGAGATATCAGCCTTAATACGTAGAAATTTAATCATCTGAATTTACTTGAAACAAAAAATTATTTCAGAAGCTTACGTTATAGTTTTTAGTCCCCAAGAGAAGCAAAACATAACTCTTTGAGACAAGCTTCGTGAACCAATATTGTTATCGAAAGCATCTGCTAGTATCCCTTGAACATCATTTCTGTTCTTCTGCAAGCATGCCGCAATCAGCTTGTCTAATTCATGCTTTGGTTTATCTGAATACGTTTGATACGTCCAACTGATACAGTCCTGTATCTCAGAAATGAACCAACTATAGTAGATTGCCCCCAGATCCTGCACTCAGATTAAGAACTAGATAGTCATACAAATCTGTATCTGTAAAGTAGGAAAACAACACAGAAACATAAACTTACATGACTAAGCATTCCATACATACAGAGGATGTACAAAGTCCCTGACCATGGACTCTTTATAGCTATGCCAGTAGTTTTCTCCATTCTCATGTAAAGAGAGATAGCTGCAATCAGCCTCACATAAAACTGCGCCCCCACTACCTTTATAAGGTTGAGATAAACCTCTTCACCATCATATCTTTTTAGAGCAAGAATATGATACACTAAATAAACCTGTCAAGCAATAACAACACAATTCAACATAATCTACTGCATCATATTTTGTGTTTAAATTTCTAATGGCCTGAAGTCTCAGGGTGCAACATTGTCCCAGGTGCAGTGTCTATGAAGTTGAAAGAATTATCTCATCTTTCAACTTCAGGTGATTATACAGTATGGACTATAGCAAAATGGCTATGAAAACCTTCCGGTACTTCTTATTTTTGGTGAAGTTTTGGAAGCAATACTTCAATGCAACAATGGGTCAATCTCGGAAACAACCTTAACAAAAATATGGTTAATTGAGGTAATTACCTGGGGCAAAGGAAGGGATGCTAAGAAGTCTAAGGGCAACTTTATCCCTACAACTTTAATGAGTTGTAAGTGAGTTGCAACTAAAAGTGTAGGGATAATGTTGTTGCACTTTTGCAAAGTTGCAAGGTGAGGTATTCATATCTTTGCAACTCTTACATTAAATGTACATGATTTATAATTGGTTCATTTAATTATTTTTTTCTCCATAAATTTTATACACATCTAAATTTAAAAATAAATTAAATGTTATGAAAGTTATAACAAAGTTGTAGGGATAATGTGGGGGTGAAAATAGAGTTGTAAGTGGGGTATAAACTAATATGGCATGCATAGAAATTAGTGTATAGTTGCAAGTGAGTTGTAGGGATAAACTTAAAGCTAGGTTTCAAGTATTTCAAGGCAATGATCTTGGGCTCTCTAATGAGCGCCCTCTTTCCAAAAATGTGGACGGACTTATCTACGCATGCGGTACGAAACCTCAGGATGATGCCCAAAAACAGGAAGATATCCCAATGGCGCGAAGCAAAGCCAATGAAATGCCGTGTTGTGGGTCGACGTCAAGATAGCCAGAATCATTCACCCTTCTGAGATAGATAAAACACGGATCAATACAAAGGCCGAAAAGGGAGATGAAGAACAAGAACTTGTTGCATTTGTCCACGAATTTGCTCTGCGGGTCGAATATTTCGAATATGTCCCACCAATGAGGGACAAAATATTGTTTGTATCTCCAGATGTTGGAAGATGATATTGCTGGAGGGGGTATTTGGACGTTAATGGTCATCATCTTTGAATTTGTGTAGCGCCTGAGTTCTTCCAGGATGTGCTCAAATTCGATCATCCAACCATTTTCAGGAAGGTGCAGTTTTTGTTTTTTCAAAGCTATTCCGGTATACAAGGAAAATCTTTAGTCCAGAGCCTACAATTCGTCTACTGTTTTACAAAAAAAATGTACGGAATCCTTCCATAACCGTATAAGTGGGCTTATAAGTTATAATGAGTCGATCGAGCCTGAGTGTTGTTGGCTCATAAAATTTTTAGGTAGTCTCGACTCAATTTTTTGTAGTAGTTTCTAATTAATTTCTAATTTATAGTCTAGACTTTATGTGTATCAAAACAATAATGTTTTTCTTCTTTTCAAAACAAAAAAAAACAATAATGTTTATGCTTTCAAAAATCACAAAAAATTGCGTTAACATGTTTCATATATGAAACTGGGTATTAATGATCCCTCGCCTACACAATAATGGCATCTCGACTACACGATAATGACCAATTTTTCTATTAAAAAAAAATCCATTAACAATATAAAACCAAAACAAACATTCAAGGGCAAAATTCTACCAATATGGAGTTGGTTGGAGTGGTAATCAGATTTATGCCGCTTAATCGGGGTCTCGATTTCGAGCATCAACTATGCAAAGACCTTCGTTTAGAGTTGACCAAACCAGGGCTACCCGTTCAGTCCGGCTCGCAGAAAAAAAAAAGAAGGGCTTGGGAAGCTTTTCTAAAAAAATTGTAAAATAAGCTCGTCCCGGCCCGGCCCTGTAGAGCCCGTCAAAATTCAATCTCACCAACCTAAGTAGGTAAGTCGTCACAAAACAAAAACAAAACTCATTCATTCCCCAAATAACACCCTACCTAACCTCTCTCATTCCCCCCTAAAGCTAAGTCGATGCCTACATCTATCTCACTCCAATCACCACTCACACTCACCTTACTTCACCCACAATCACCTTACTCGGTCAAACCCATATCACCACTCACCTCACTCAACCAAACTCACCTCACCACTCAGATCTCGTCGTGCAAGGAAGCACCCTCATATCTCTCTCTCTCTCTCTCTCTCTCTTTCTCTCTCTCTCTCGTCGAGCAAGAATGCTCCCTCATCCAACGCCAACCACTTCTTCTCCTAGATCTTCTTTCTTTCTCCCATTTTGTACTACTGTTCTTTTGAATTTCGTGGACTTGACTTATTGTTGCTACAACTGTATTTTTGCTACAATTTCCAAATGAGTATGATGCTGAAGTGTCGAGTAAGCCCCAGCTTTAGGTTGCTAAAAACTGCTCTTGGCTCGGCCATATCGACCCTCGCCCGACTTTGGCCAGCTCTACCTTCATTGGGAGACTCACCCATCACAGTCAGATATGCGACCCGGGTCGGGTTTGAATGTAGTCGGAGCGAAACTTCAGTGAACCAAATGGACAAAAAAAACGCGTAGTAATTCTTGTGGCGCAAGTCCATATAACATGAGCTTATGGGCCATGTACCTACACTAATGAATTAGTTTTTTATATATATATATGTATAGAGAAAAGCTAGTGACTTCTCTAGAGTAGGGAGAACATGCCTAGCCCAGGCCACTCTCTCAGCCATCCCCAGTTATTACATGCAAGGACTGTACCTCCCAGGAAGGGACCTAGCTGAACTTGACAAAATCACTAGAGATTTTCTTTGGGGTGACAATGAAGAGTGCAAAAGGCTACACTTGATCAATTGGAACACCATCTGCTCCCCAAAAGAGGTGGGTGGCCTGGGGTTGAGATCCTCAAAAGCCAACAACCTAGTTGCCATGACTAAGTTGTGTTGGAAGGTCTTCAGCAAGCCAGATTCCCTCTCAGGCCTTCTCCTAAGGTCCAAATATGTGTCCTTCAAGCCCCAAGCCATAGCATTCAAGCATGGGTCACAAATTTGGCAAAGCATGGGGAAAGGTTGGAAAGGGTTCTTTAAAAGTCTCTTCTGGGTCATTGGAGATGGTTGCACAGCCAAGTTCTGGGGGGATATTTGGCTAGGCTCCTTCACTCTGAGGAGTATCACTCATGGGCCTCTCACTGCCTCTGAGGAAGCCTTTATAGTTGCTGAATGCATGGCCACTGGGAAGGTGGACCTCTCCAAAATCACCCTTTTCCTCTCAGGAGAAATACTTCAGCTTGCAGCTGCAGTCTTCAGCAGCAGACATGGCAACAATGATTATCAAACCTCCTCACTAGTCACAAACGACCAATTTATTTCCAGCAAAGCCTACCTTATCCACAAAAAACAAAAAACCTTGACTGAGGGGCTCTCCTTGCCAAGAGACTTTCAAAGTGTTTGGGGTTGCAACACCACACCCACCATCCAACACTTCCTCTGGCTGGCCACTCATGATAGGCTACCACATCTTACCCTTCTCACCAACAGACACATCACCAACAACCCTGACTGCCCATGCCACCCTGAAGACACATTACACATCATGCGGGACTGCAACATGTCTCTACATATGTGGACATCTCTTAATCGACCAGCTAGCTTCTTCCTTTACCCACTAGAGGAATGGCTTAGCATAAATCTCAAAAGCACTGAGTGCTTCCAAGGACTCCCCTGGCCAGTGTTTTTTTCTAGGATGGTTTGGGAGATTTGGAAAAGGAGGAATTTTAGAGTCTGGAGAGCTCTAGAACCTAGACCTCAAATGCACGCTATTAAACAAGTCACCAGTGATGCGTGGTTCCATATTGCAAGCATGCCACCACCTCAATCTCCCACTGCAAGTGAGATTAGTGTGTGGACTAGACCCCCATTGGGATGGGTCAAAATCAACACTGATGCGTCTTGGGATTACATGGGTAAACAAGCTGGGCTTGGCTTTTGTGTGAGGGACAGCCAGGGGATCTGGGTCTTTGGGAAGACAAAGGTCACCTCATGCATTGAACCACTTTCTGCTGAACTTCGAGCCATTGAACTTGCCTTGCAATGGGACTCTGTGGCTGCTAACTATCAAAATATTATTATAGCAAGTGACTGCTTGATTGCAGTCAAGCTCATTTTCGAGGGCACCAATGAAGTTAACACAAACACTCATGTTATCCATCAATGCAGGGAGCTGTTGCTTGGCCTAGGTGGGACTGATGGTGCCAGCAGACGTTTGCTGCTGATGCATGAAGGCAGGGAAAATAATGGTGTAGCTAATGCTATGGCAAAACGAGCTCGGGTAGAGGGAATTAGTTTGTCTTTTGCCTCCCCACCCCCATTTTGTAATGACGAACTAGTCAAAGATTTGATCACAAGCTCGGGCATGTCCGAGGTAGATGTTCTTGGTAGGCATGTAATTATGGGCGCAAACGTTTTAGCCCCAGTTTAATTGAAAGCAAGCATCACCCTTGCCAAAAAAAAAAAAAAATATTTGGATTCAAGGTTGAGTTACGAGACCATGAGGCGTTGAAGCTCATGGTCCCGCCCAAGTTTTCTACCTCTATTAATAAAACAATTAATTAAAGTACTCAAACCCAAACAGATTGATTAACAACAACAATAATAATAACTTAGTCTGATCTCATCTCGGATGGGTTATTGGGGGAGTCTGATGTACGCAGACTTAACCCGAAAATCGGGAGACTGTTTGCAAAATGACTTTTCCAAACAGATCGATTAACAACATAAAGAAAAAAGTTTCTCAAATTTAAAAGATTGTTCTTTATCACAAGTATAAAAAGAGTAATTATGTAAGTTATTAACATACAAATTGAATTTCTTTTATTAAGCACATAAGATCGATGCTAATGGTCACTTTCATTTTTTTTCATGTTCTATGGTCCATATATTATTCCTCCACATATAAGCGCTTAATATAATGGTAAAAAATAAAGAAATAAAATAAATTAAGCATACACCAAAAATAATATACAAAAGGAGGGATGAGTCTAACAATCACACACATTGATGATTATTACCTTTCTCAATTACTAATAATCAATTGTCAGGTACCTTCACACTTAACAGATTTCAAACAATTAAAAATTGAAATTGCATTGATAGTGCACAATGTCAAATAAAAAGAAAACATTTTGAGGCCTTCTTATTAATTTTTTACCTTATTAGTATTAATTAGTTAAAAACTTATAAGGTGCTTGAATACTGATTAAATCTCTTGAACTTGAATTTCTTGACTTCTTAGCAATGAATGTTTGAAAAGGATATTTTGCGGCGTTAATGAGATGGCTTTGAGGTGTAATTGAGTGTCTGATGATAGTGGAGGGTGCCAATTAAATTAAGGCTAATAAAAAAAATTAGGTGAAATAAGAGCAATTATGATTTAAGTAATTAATCTTCTTCTATCTCATTAAAATCCCACGTGAACTTTCTCCCATAATCCAACTATATACACCAACAATAACAATAACAACTCAGTCAAATCCCATCTCAAATGTGGTATTGAGGGAGTATGGTACGCAACCTTAGACTGTTTCAGAATGGCCCATTTAATACCTTTACGAGAACCTCTTTGTGCCTACAATGAAAAATCGTTAGAAACCAATGTAACCAGAAAGTCATTTGTACATGCAGTGAAAAATCGTCAAAAATCAATGTAACCATAAAAATATAAAGTCAAATAAACATGTAAAGTCTAAGTAACGCATAAGTAACGTATATATAAAACACAAAAAGTAGTAAACAAGATGACAACTACCATATAACGTGCAAGCACAACATGCACCAAACAATTATTATTATTATTATTATTATTATTATTATTATTATTATTATTATTATTATATTGTTATAAATCTCATCACAAGTATCATCTTATTATCAAAACAATCAAAGAGATGCTCTAGTACATTAATAATAGTAGCATAAGTCCCATAATAATATTTACACTCACTAAGCAGTGTTCTGGTTGATATACCGAACTAGTGGTATGGTATACTATTAGGGTGTTTGGTCTAAATTCTTACTAAAAGTGCTTATCCTTTGTATTTTCTCCCATATTCTCCCTCCTCCTTCTCCACCTATATCACAAATGAACTACATAAAGCCTCACTAGGACTCTTCTATTGGCCAAAAGCAGAATCCCCAATTTGATACTTTTGCTTTTGGTTAATGTGGAGAGTAATTTAAACTTGATTTTAGTGAGGATAGAGAGGTTGGAAGGAAAAGGTGAGGAAAAATACAAAAGAGAATCAATTTTGCGTGTAAGTTAGCCAGTCAGGCCAAACACACTATATATCGAGTCCAGATCGTCCATCCCACTCTTGTGTGCCACTCTCCCTGATTTGGTCAATATTTATTATTTTTTTAAACAAAATTTATTAACATTATTATTGTATCTTCTTTAATAAAAAAAAGAAACTACTGTCTTTTTTTATAAACTGCCCAACAATTTAATCAGACCATCCTCCCTTTCCCGTCTTCCGTGACGACATCCGACACCGAGCATGATCAACCATTCAATCACACTGAGCATGGTCATATATATCCAGCTTAACAAACAGCTTGAGGAAGTGCCGAAGTAACATCAGAAATGTGGAACTTATGTGCTGAACCCATAACTGTACTACTGCTTAATGTATTACAAGTGTAACGCTCGCTCAGGATACAATAATACCTACCTCGGTCATATACAGCTTCTATCGCTTTTAACAAGCAGACACGCACTTACGGAGAAACTTGACAAGAATATACATCAACAAAACATTCTCAACAAGTGGAAAATGGATCATTCTTGCGACTATCAACGAGTTTGCTTTGTCTCAATTGTGTGTTTGCTCATTTACGCGCAGCTTATTCATGGAATGACCTGGGGCGTAGTTGGTGTAGGAATGCTCTTTACAACCTTCCTTCTGGCTATGCCCTATTTGATCAAAGTAGATCATCATTCCAGAATGAAAGATCAAGGTCCCTTTCCACCACCACCTAAGCTGAAGTTTTTTTATGAGGAAAAGGATGTTACTCACTGCAACAGATCAGCAAATCCGTCATGGCGTCATTTGTATCTAACAAAGGCCCTATGAAGTGAGAAGCAATAGTCATGTATGCCTGCCTGGGTGCCTATATGACACTATCTTCTCTGCACAAAACTGCGAGTTGTCTTAATGCTCATTTGCTCCGCAGATCACTTTCCGGTTGTCTTATTTCTCGTTATTTGCCTTAATTACATTGTATCTTGGGTTTTATGAAGTATGTTCAAATAATGGGTTAAGACAATTCGTAGAATACTTACTGTACACTGTTACTCTGTTAGGCGTGATATCACTAGACATTAAGTGATACTGCGACCCTAAAATAGCAATGATCGAGTTACACAAAATATATCATAGATGATCATGTAATGATTTAAACTGTAAGACGATCCCATAATATCCACCAAGTCTTGTAGCAGAACCACACAAGAACCCAAAGTTATGCATGCCTTCATTATAGGAATTACCTCAATCTGCACTTGACGTTAGTTCTAGTTGTAGACTCATGATCTTACTGCTTGTAATTGTGAGATGCTCTGCAAAAAACTTTCAGCTTGTCTTAGGTACGTTAATACTTTTCACTCTTGATCATTTTTGCCTAGTGTTAGGCTGTTTGGTTTTCCATGTATGTGGTGAAGCGTGGATTGTCTCACATCGGTAAAAGAGGGGGAGGACAACTAGTAGGTTTGATGGGCTACTCCTATTGCCAATTGGTTTTAGAATGGAACCTCATCAGACTTGTGTGCTAAACATCCCTCTCCAGGAGTGGGCCTAGTCTTTGGGCCCAACAAGTGGTATTAGAGCCGATGGTTCGCCCTACAGGTAGATATGGTGTGGTCAAATTAGCCCCTTCGTGAGGTGGTCATGGTGCAATAGTTGAGGGGGAGCTGTGGTCAAGTTAGCCCCTTCGTGAGATGGCCATGGTGCAATAGTTGAGGGGTAGCTATGATCACATGTGAAAGGGGGAGACTGTTAGGTTTTTCATGTGTGTGGTGAAGTGTGGATTGTCCCATGAAAGAGGGGGAGGACAACTAGTATATAGGTTTGGTGGGCTACTCCTACTACCAATTGTGTGCTAGCCATCCCTCTCCAAAAGTGTGCCTGACCTTTAGGCCCAACATAGGCGTATACTAAATATTACTCCCTCCGTCCCCAATTGAGAGTCATTTAGGCCCAACATAGATAAGTGTGTACTAAAAAATTTGTCAACAAATTATGTCACATTTGACTAGTTAGCATTTAATTTTGGTAAAAAAATCTCCTTTATACCCCTATTAATTAAGGTTGAAAATTAAAATAGCAACACATTTAATAGGGATAATGTTGGAAAGAACATGACTAATACCCTCATTTATTGATGTTTTCTTAATATGTGTGTTTTGGTCAAAAATGACACTCAATTGAGGACGGAGGGAGTAAACCTTAGGTATAAACGTTTCGGCCCGAACAACAAGAGGGGACAGGAAAAGAAAAGAGTCGACAAGAGATAACATATATTGGCCTATTCGGAAAATTTGTGTGAGACCGTCTCACACTAAGTTGGTGTGAGACGGGTCTGGCTAAATGACCCAACAAAAAAAAAAATCAAATTTTTTTTCAACTCTATACAAATGAAAAATGACCCCCATACAACTGAAAAAAGACCCCTAGAAATGAATAATGAACCCCCTAGAAAAAATGTATAACAAGTTAAAATTGAAAAAATGACCCCCATACAACTGAAAAATGACCCACATACAACTGAAAAATTACCCTCATACAAATGAAAAATGTATAACAAGTTAAAACTGAAAAAATGACCCCTCTACAATTGAAAAATGAACCCATACAACTGAAAAATGACCCCATAGTAAAAAAAATCAAAAAAAAATAATCCGTCTCACACAAATTTTTGTGTTGGCCTATATGGGTTCATGCAAATGGCATTGCCTACTTTGCTCCATTCTTCTTCTTCCGATATTAATGTCAGCTCAAATGATAGAGGCGCTGACACCAGTGTCAGCAGGCGTGGCCATGGGTATTATGGCGTTCTTGTTCGGCGTTCGTTACTTCCTAAAGTATGACGATAATCTGAGCAACCAGCTTGATGTAATCAATCAATTTTCTCGAAAATTACTTGTTCCAGCTCTACCAGCATGAAGAATATATACATTAGCATAGCAGATTCTGGACTTCTCTTCAAGCAACAAATTTCTCTGATTCATCACAAAGGGAGATACGCTACTAGTAGTAATAGACTACCAAATCAAGTAACGAATGCATTTTTACTTACGATATGTGATGATCATAAATAATGCTACTGAATATACTTCTTCTTAAAGGAGTGCCCATCTCCGATCTTCATACCAGGCCATGCTTCGACAGAATTAATGGTATGTCTCGTTACGTAACTATTCATGAAAGAATTCATGTAACCGCTAGCTCAACCAAACTGAAGAGTAGACCCACTTACCCACATGCTAGCTATATTTCACAGATAAGAAACATCTATCAAAACATTACAGAATTGTTGATGCCAAACTGTTTCCAACTTCTAACAAGTAAAAGCAGGCCAGAAGGAAGACCACTATGGGCTCGTGCTGCAGCAGGTATCAACAAGTAACCCTCTAAGCCTATATAAAGAAGAAACCTCTACTCTCTCTTAAATGTGTGACATATTCCCAATATTCTTATATACGAAGAAAACACACCATGATACATGGCACTCATGTGCAGATCGAAGTTACGATATAAATACACAACGGGCCTTAGGACGAAAGAAAATGATCTCATGTAGGTACCAATATCATCAATATATCGACCATCATCCCACTTCCCAATGCTACGTTTCAGTTTTGTTCATATGCGCTAGATGACATCTGAAGCACTTAATTTTGTAATTGAGGTGAATTAATTGTCATTAGTAGTATCTTGATCGACTTTGTGTAGTACATGGAACCAATGGATTTCAGTCACAATACGGCATGTCGGTCTTATCTAATTTAAGGAAGATTGATCAAATCAAATGATTTATTTCTTAAATAGGGATTCCGAAAAAATGGCAGGGGAGATGGCCTTAAAATCTACACTAGTGTCCTCAAAAAGCCATCATTCCATGCATATTTAACTCTAAGGATAACAGCTTTTAGCACCTATGCACAATCAATCAGTCCTAATACACCCGTCACAAGCATAGAAAATAGCTATTTCGTCACATTTTCACTTCTTCCTGTTCACTGTTCTACACTAATAATGGACACGGATCTAAATAGCACCAACATTGTGGGAAAATTGCACCAAATTCAGATAAATCCAGCAGAAAATGATAACAACAAGAGTGCAACTCCTGATGTTACAATAGGAGGAGATAATCAAACAAAGAGTGACATCATTTTGCCTTCTCCGGTTCCTGATCCTGAATGGTATACTGAATTTTTAGAATTATGGCCAGGTAACTATAAATCTAGTACTCACTACTTTTCTAGGCTATCTGGCTGTGTCATTTTACATTGCAAGATAATTAGTAACAATTAAAATCAAACTTGGATGTACAACAGTAAAAGATGGCTGCGGTTGTGAAGTTACTTATAAAATTACATGGCGACTACTTGATCAAAATGTAGTGTTACAGTTCAGTTTCTTCCAATTCGCTTTAGTTTCAATTTAGTCTCTTATAGACGAACAGAACACACCCTTAGAATATGGGTTTCTCCTACTTTCTACTTTGGCGTTTCTCTGGCTTTTTGGTTACACATTCTCTTGAAAGGGCATTGCAAATCAAAGAGTATGAAGTTAATTATTTAAAAACTTACCGTAAAACGGTTCTGTTAATCGATTTGCCTTAACTTTTGCCTTATCAATCGATCCCTTACAACATAGGACAGCTTAAGCATTTAGCCATTTACTGTATTCACATTTGTGCAGGGGAAACGCATGGTCTTACGATCGACAAGGTCCTATTTAAAGGGAAGTCGGACTATCAAGATTTCTTTGTGTTCGAGGTACGTACAAATGTACTGATCGATTAATTTAAATAAGCCACAATAATTTAAGTGATCTTAATGGAAGTTCTTTGCTACTGTTGACATGTCTGTGTACTCCTTGACGAACTATTTTGTTTTGGACTTTTGGTTCAGAACGCAATGTATGGAAAAGTGGTTATCCTCAATGGTTCACTTCAGCTAAGTGAGAAGGACGAATGTGCGTACCAAGAGATGATGACTCACCTCCCTCTTTGCTCAATTCCAAATCCAAAGAAGGTTCTCTCCTTTCACTACTTCCATAGTCTTTGGACTTCGGACCATCCTGATTAACGCTATATATGATAAAACTTCACGAATCACATATTCTATTTTGATCTCTTCTTTGCAGCTATTGTTGATAGGAGGAGGAGATGGTGGAATTCTGAGGGAAGCATCGCGACATGCCTCCTTGGATCAGATTGACATTTGTGAAATTGACAAAATGTTGATAGATGTGAGATTTGTTCACCTTAGCTTGCATTAGAGATATTTTCGTTTAGTGTCATTTGTACCATAGATGCATCATCAACTTGAATATAATGAGGTAGTTTCTCATCAGGCTACGCAGATGACTTTTAACTCCAAGCTATGGTTTGTGCAGGTTTATGAAAAATTCTTCCCTGATATAGCTGTTGGTTACAAAGACCCTCGAGTGAGGCTGCATCTAGGTGATGGTAAGACCAAAAAAAACATTCCCTATATTATTATGTACATGATCAAATTCTGAAGTAGATAGACATATGACATGTTTTCCTTGTCAATACAGGAATCGCCTTCATGAAGGCAGTGCCTCAGGGAACCTATGATGCGATCATATTGGATGCATTTCATATGATGGGTAACCCCCGCCGCTGTTTCTTTCCCTTTCTGTGCTGAAATTGGTTCAGTCTACTGATCATGTTTGAAAGCACAAGTAGCTAACAAACTTATCTCTTAGTCTATGGTTTCAACAATTGAATTGATGATCATAATTCAGGACCTGCTGCTGAAGAGCTGGCTGATGAGGATTTCCTAGAATCAATAACCAAGGCGCTAAGACCAGGAGGTGTTCTATGTGCTCCTACAGAGAGTTTCTGGATGACCAATTTTGACATTCAGGAAGTAATCTCAAACTGCCGTAGATTTTTCAAAGGATCTGTTGAATATGCTTGGACCATCGTTCCTACATACCAAAGGTTATATTACTTCCACATCGAATTGAATATCTACCCATGACTTAGGCCATCATGAGTTTTCTCATTATGCATGATTGTTTCTGTCTCAGTGGTGTCATTGGATACATGCTTTGCTCAACTGAAGGACCGTCGGTGGACTTTAAGCACCCGATTAACCCATTAGATGAAAATGAGAACTCTGGTATAGCTAACACACCTTTGAAGTTCTATAATTCCGAGGTATTTCCTTCTAATTCTCCAAATTTTCCAAGTACTTCAATTCCTGTGCTTCAATGTCAAACAGAAGAAGGTCTCATCGTTTCTTGATTTTTTCCTCCAGATGCACACTGCTGCCTTCTCCCTGCCTGAGTTCGCAAAAAAACGTTGAGGTCACCCAATTCAGAGAACTAAACAAAGGCCCTAAACACAGCTGTTTAGAAAATATATACTACCACATGATGCTATGATAGCAAAAGTTCACAGTAGAGAACTATATTTTTATTTTTATTTTGAAGGCAGAGAACTATAAATTTCAGTATGGCTAGTTCGTGGTTAACATTGTAATGCACTATTTTAAAATTGATCATTTTTCTTCTACAAGATATATAATACAAACAGTACAGTTTACAGCCTACACATCCATATATATTCAATTTTCTACAGATAGAGATGCTGAAATCTGAAGTGACTACTGCCCAACCAAGTGATAATCATCCTTGCATCAATGTGAACGACAAAGTCTCAGTAAACCTGTGCGAACTGATATTGGATTCAACATTCCAGTAACTCCGAATCTCAAAATATGTGAGAAACGGAAGAGCTCTAAGCTAGGTCACAAGTAATTTACTCTCGGAGTTGAATAACCGAGAGGTGCTGATAGCATTGTCTTGTTCTTGTTGGCCATGTCGGAACAAAGCAAATTGAGATTCTCTCAACAATCTTCATATTCAGCTGCTCCATGGATCATAGCAGAGATGAATAGAGAAACATAAGTAAACACTTCCGAGTAGTTCTTTTTGCAGAAGAATTAACATGATCAGGAGCATACTTCTTATCGTCGAGTGACCTATGACTTACATAGTTACATACAAGTACAACTTGCTGGCCCTTTCAATTCGGTAGGCTGAGATTGAAAGATGCATTACAGTGGAAGTAGCTCAGCTGTATCGGTAAAGTCTTTCGAGTTCATAGATGTGATGCATAGGTAGTGTGGAAGAAAAAAGTATATGACCAAAAATACAAGGACCCCAAGATCAGCTTCTTCACCAACTGCTGGCCGTCGAGGCTTCACAAGGTATATTTGGCTGGCACACCATGAGCAATACAATATAGCTATAACTATAATCAGTTTAACAGATTGCTTATACTGGTTTTTCATTGTTCTGGAAGGCCTAACTCTGCACAAGGAGAGAAAAACAAAGATTTTAATGAAGGTTTATATTCATCAAAGAAGGCACGTATCACAAAACTTTGCTCCATTTTCTGAAAATGCCTACCTGTTAATGTACATGAACCCTGTAATTAGGCTAATGCACAACAAGCTAACTACTACTACAGCATCTGGGTTGATAGGGGCACGGCCTTCCCACCAACCAGTACTTAGTATCCAAAGGTATGTAGAAGATTTCCCATTTTCCTGAACCACATTTCATAGACAATGTATGATTTAGAATTTATAGTTGTATGCTAGATGGTTCACAATCAACTTACATACAAAAAGTGTACTACAGTACTACCTCAAATAAGTGATCCAGGAAGAAGTGTGATAAAGAACCGGCAGAAATCAGAAGAAAGCATTGCTTCCAGTGGAGAGGTACCTTCAAAATTAAGGACACAAATATATGTAGAGATATCAGGACACTGGACCAAACTGATTGCAACTATTAAACCTACTTTAAATCAACTCAATCACATTATAATAATGGGTGGATATCAAAATACAATATAGGAAATTGAACATTGTTTGATACTTAAGTGGCTAGCTATTGCATGTATGATTACAAGATTAATAAAATCATTTCTAGACGTACCAAAGTTTTATGTTTTACTAGCGTACTTACTGTATATAAAATTCAAATGAATCTCATATAGTCATATGTCATGAGCTCATAATTAAGTTAGCTAAAGTAATGCTCACCCCAGAGAAAGAGTCAAGGAGACCCTTACGGAGAGCAAAACGGGAAGCCAAGGAGTAAAGGAGAGAGAGTGGAAAGCCCAAGATGAGCACGTAGTAAAACGGGTGGTGTACAAGATCAGCTAAGGATGACCCCATGGAAGCTCCTAATCCAACGGTGGAAGTTAGCCATTCAGTGAAAGACCCTATATCAGGACCAAAGAAAGCGTTGATGGCGTAGCATAAACAGTGGTGTGGGCTGAAACGCCCATTGGATAGACCCATCATGCCCAGGCCTGTGCCCAAAGTGTACATCATGTGTGGGCCTGGTCCCGGCATTTTTGACCCAGGCCCGGTTCTTCAAGTAGCTGAGGTCGAGCTAGGATATGATCATGTGAGGTTATATATATAGCTAGTTAGCTTGTTAATTGAGGTGGTTTGTTGGTGCTATTGGAGATGTTTTGTATTTGGGGTGTGGGGTGTAAGATGAGTGAATGGTTTGTTACAACAAAAGATGAGGTTGATATCTTGATGCATATGTGTGGTGGTGTGATATAATGGTGTGGCCAAACATGTGTTGGTATGTGTTGGTATGTGTTTAAGTGGTAGGTGGCCAAGGACAAGGTGGGTTTCAAAGAAGAGAAAACGCAACAAAAGTAGGAAGAATTGAAGAAAAGTAAAAGACAAGAACAAAGAAAAGTATGAGAAGGTGATTTAGAAAAAAAACTTAGGAGGTGAGCCCTTGATACTGACGACACTATCATCCGCAATCAAGCAAATGGCTATACGGCTATTGGACCATTGGTAATTTGGTATCACCTGCTGCATGTAGCCAACATGTTTATGATTGTATTTGCGCCTTGTATGCTTGTATGCACAAAAATTGCATTTCCGGAAAGAAAGAGGATTTGCGTAGTGATAATTGACATTTGATAGAGTGCTCAACCCAACATCATGCTTCAATAGGTAGTGGAGATCTTTTCAAGTACAATTGTCAAAGAAAATCTAACCCGCTGGAACTGTAGATGCGGTAAGGCTATGGTGGGTTAGCTTCTTTCCACCGTGGAAGAGCATTCAGCTCAGTAATAAGGGCTGGGTATGTACAGACCTACATTATTCCTCTTCAGCACTGAACCGTCCAATTTTGGGGAGGATTCAGATGGTGTAGTGAGGATTTTATATATTAACATGATTGTTAAAGACTAGCAAGTACCACAATAGTGTTAACATGCCATCAGCATGTAAAACTAATTGTGAAAACTCATTTGTACCTCTATGGCACAAAGTATGCGTACACACATTTTCTCACTTTTGTTTTTTCCTGTGTGCTTGCAGATGCTATTCTCCCTGGCTACTGGGTTCGAACAGTTCAGTAAAAGTAGTCCAAGCATTTCGGCCCAAGTCCGCTACTCAGGTGGTAGTCACGGTTCGTTATTCAGTAGATTGGGAAATAGATACCAGTCCATGTAAACTAATTGGGCCAATGAACAGAGTTATGAGTATTTTTATTTTATTTTTTTGGTTTTTTAAGTGTTTTGGGGCACAAGGTTAGATCCCACTAGCGATTCTTGATTGCCACAGGTTTAATGAAAATTTTGCACATGATAAGAATTGAATACGGAACATTTCGCCAATTAAATTGTCCACATACATATGAATTTGATGGGGTCTTACACCATAAAGTCATCAAGAGCTTATTCTTTAGAGTTGAACTGAATAAAACTGGACTGAACAGAAGAAATTGAACTTTTTGTTTAATTGTTTTAATACTCAAACACTTATCAAAACTCTATCAATATTGTACGTTTATGAACTACATGAAACACTTCCGATGATATACTATTAACTACGAATGGATATCGAAATCAAAACTCATAGCATTCGTAAGTTACGAGTTAAACTACGAAAAACTGAATCAAACTTAATTGAAGTTGTAAAGAACATACCCCAAAGGCCCAAATCACCAAAGTTATGAGTTTGAACATGTACTCATCTAAGAGGTTTTCAAAGGTTCATTACCTTCGAAGATGTTGACCTCGGTCCGTATGCATGCACCCAAATGTTCATTACCTTCGAAGATGTCCACTTCATGGAAGAGCGGTAATAACCTCCCGGTAATGGATTTGAGCTTGATGTCAACTTCAAGACAAATTCACACAATTGGAAGGGGAGGGCAAAAAAGAGGGGAATACCCATTGGAGTTAATGAAATAATTCCTAAAATTTTGAAATTATAGAGTTGGTGATTGCAAGACTATCACTTGTCTCACTGATTAAGCCCCTAATCAACACCTTTGCTTTGCTTGAAACAATTCAATTTAATTCAGGTAAGTTCATATTTCGGTTCATCTCAGAAAAATAGATCAGTAACGTTGGTCAGTCAATTTTGTTATATGATCCAACTTCCACTTCCAAGGTCACCATTCACACATTAGGCCCAACTTTGAAAGTGCCATATGTTTCCAGGTCCATGTGTAATAGACAACTGTTGACATGTTTTTCTTGTTGTCTCTCGTTTGTGTATTCTCATGTCAGGACACGATGTCAGGCATGAAGCCATGAACACATGATATTGTAGTTAAGTTAAGGAGAGGTGGATAAGCATATAAAAGCATCGTAAAGCAGTTGGGAACTTATTGGAAATGGAACATTCCATTACTATCAACGTCATGGTTATCTTTTTAAATGTCATGGTCCCTCCTAAGCTAAGGACCTACCTCACCCGTTTTTCTTTCCGTTTTAAATTCATTCTCCCATTTTACATCGTTGCCTTTTATCGGATAAGGACCGACGAGACCACAGTCCAGACGAGACTAGATGGATATCGGATACGGATATCCTCAGAGGCAGCAAGCGGATCACAGGATATACATCATTTGCACTACTTCCTTGAGTTCCTTCTATTCTCTTAACATAGAGATGCTCCGTAGTCCGTAGGGAAAAAATATCTTGGATTTTTGGTGTGAAGTGTAATGTACAATCTTAATTTAATCCAATCAAAAAAAAAAAATGTAAGAACCAAATTCAAAAACTTTACAAAATAAAACAAGAATATCAACCTAGCAAAGTAGCTATCAACCTAGCTTCAAATTCTTACGAGTATATTGGACCGACGACTTGATCCATCGATTTATATTAGGCTATTGACTTGACCATACATTGATAGCAAAGTGAAACACTAACCTAGCAATCCTATTATGAGATTTTTCACCGAAAATTAAAATTTGGGTTAACTATGCTAGGCTTGCTAGCCCATGAAATGGATATTTTTGATAGAAAAAACTTTTGAGGCTGAGACGGCTCGTGATTCATGAATCACTCCCTCGTTGGAGATTTGGAGGGGAGGACAAGAGGGCCACACAGCCACGCAACTGTCACACGACAAGTGCCAACCCAATCCACACACTTTCAATGGTAGGCACTACAGAACAGACTAAACCACCTTTCAATCCTTTTGGCTATAGCTCTTGTTATTTGTTTGGCATTGATGCGTAAATTAAGAAGAGTCGGCCCTCTAATGGATATTGTCTGTCCCACATAAATATTTGGCATGGGTCCCTAAATCACCTTAAACCCTGAAAAACTCCCAAGGAAGTGGCATTTCATCTCCCTCTTTTTCCTCCTGCTTTGGCAACATGGGATGTAAGCCTAATTTTGGACATTTTCCACGTTCTGATTCACACATGTATTTTCGTTTCATGCTTTGCTTACATTTTCAATAAGATTGACATTGATATCTTTTGACTTTGGTTGGCCTTGCGTTGCATTCTTATCCAATCCCATGATCTGTTGGGCACCACTTAACATATTTTGTGGCCTTCGCGTTACAATATTTACATTATATCAGTCCATTTGGTTTGAATGTATCTCGTCTAGTCGTCTATCGTCCCACCCTCCACGCATGAGAATTGAGAAACCAGTTGTACCTCATGGTGGTGCGCTACTCTCCATGGCTCGTATCTTGGTATTTATGAGATACGGAGAATGAAAAATTCCATTTTCACTAGCACGTAAAACATGTTAGGGTCGCACAATGGCTCAATTAGCGACGGAGGAAGTATATGAGTATATAATAATACTCCACTAGCAAACAATTTATGACTATTTTTCTTTCTTTTGGGAATTAACAAACACAAAATTAAAGTTAGGGGACAAACATTTCCAAGAAAACGAAAATAATTTTCACTTCAAATTTTACTTATTCGAAGATGTTAAGTGGAAATATGAGGAGTACATACCGAAATAGAAATGAGATAGTGTGTTTTGTTCGTAGGTGAGGACTTAATTTGAACTGAAAAATTCGGAAAAACTTTTGTGTATGTTGATAAAACTATATGGTTAGAACTTTTTAATGATATATTAATAATTACGAATGGAAGTCGAGATCAAAATTTATTTCGTTCGCAAGTTACGACTAGAACTGCGCAATACCGAACCGAACTAGATTAGGATGAATAACTGAACTGACCTAAGAACAAGTCCTTAATCAAACACGACTTAACAATCATAAAAATGAAGTTTTTATCCAAGGTGATCAATCATATATGTGCTCTCTCCCCCGAGATGGGGCCCCTATGTATCGATATACCTTTTCAAAAAAAAAATATATATGTGCTCTATTTAAATAAATTCTAATGAATAATGTAAAAAAAACTACGAGTATTTAAAACAAACTCTAATCTCATACACACGAAGTTTTTCGGAAAAATATTGTGTGACCATTTGGGTCAACGACCCCCAAATTTTATCCTCGATTTTGATCTAGTTTATTATTCAGCACTCTCCATGTTTTTCGGTAAGCAAGTTCACACTCAACGTCACCAAATGACCTTCTTCGATCAAGCCATGCAACTATGAAAGTATGCCACTTTGAGCAATTTTTTCTGCCCCTCCCCAAAAACAAAAAAATATATCAAGCCATGCGATGCAACTATGCAAGCAAAAAATATATCAAGCCATGTGTGGCGCCATGCCTTCCCCGGGCCTTTAATAGTTTGTGAAGAACAAAATAAATATACCCTAGTTGAGAATTTTGAAGATCTCCAAATATAAGCGTACCGACGTGACTCCACACCAAACCTTACCATAATTTTCTATTTATACATCTATTAAAAATTTGACGTGGAGAGACATCATTATACGTGGCGGAAGCTGATTGCTTACGTGACTAGACCAACCATATTTTATTGGCTGCCGTACGATGATAAGTGGGGATTTGATGGATAAATGAGAGAGATAATAAAGTTGATAGATTGATTGATGGATAGGGATATGTGGAGAATAGACCAAGACTGAGGATACAAAATTTAAAATTAAAATGAATAAACACATTGTCCAGTTAGCTTTATCCACTTCGTAAACCGTGTTTCCCATTTTATCCCTACAAGTGATAGTAATTACGGTGATGCCACTACGCGTAGTTATTATGGCACGCGTTAATGTTAGTCTCGTAATTTAGGTAGGGGAAACGTGAGGGGCAATTATAATTTTTAAGATAGGGACATAAATGCGTCTTATCCGTTTCAATTGTACGTTTTTTTGATTTTATTTTAATTTTAATATTTTGGAGTTGGGGCCTGCCAGCTTTGCAATTACGTGGTCGAGCTGCCGCATGCATACGAGTGTCGGTATTTCTTAATTTCCCTTTGAAGATTTCACTCTTGTGACTTTTTATCTTTCTCGAAATATGGGGGGTAAAAAAGTACTTCTAGCTGTCAGCAATTAGGACATTATCCAACAGCGGTTATGACAGTGTCGCCTCGCCTGGCCTGATGTCCAGACTGTACGTCTGACTAGCTAGCTCTAGTATTCCACTCTCTCACCTCATAAAATCTTCCGTCTTTTTATTTAATTATATATATAGCCAACTGAATTACCAGTCTGTAAGCTTTGACGAAATCTAGCTACTTGCTAGCTAGCTGTTTTGTTGCTGTTGTTGGTTTGTATTCGATTTTTCTAGTTGACGGAAGGTCGAATGCCATTCTTTTCTTTGCTTTGACGAATGTTTCATATTCTCGATCATGCACTATTGTATAGCACGATTCTTGTGTTTATCCATTGCCTTCACGACTTTTTCTACTGTTTTTTTCCTCCTCTTGTAAATTGTAATCTTGGTCTCGTCTCTTCAAATGCAAGGGATAATAACCTTTATCATGTGCTAATATTGTGTCATATCTATGCTAGGGTACTTACCTACAAAGTCACTGTGTATGTATCTCGAGCATGTTTACCTAATTTTTCTGGGTCACATTTCACTTAATTTGATAAGGGGCCGGGACATCACGCATTTATTTGATAGATCAAACTGTTTATAGTTAGTGCAGGCCGCAGGGTACACCATAGGGCTATCTAGTATATGTTTGTTAGCTGGTCATCGATCACTAGCTAGCAGCCTATGCCTGTTTTTGAACTAATTCGAGGTTGTTCTAAATAGCACAACATTTTAATATATTGCTACATTCACATGCATACAATCAAGTTCACATGATTGTAGTTTCATACTTTCATCCATGATAATTTTCTTCTACAGTAGTGTTGATAGTTATTGGCTATCGATAGACCAGTGACCACCATCAAGGTTATCGATTCTCTACGACGCGTGAGCTTACGAATTTCAAAAGAAGCGTTTTTGGCTAGGAAAAAATTAAACACCGTAATACCGTATACAACTGTTTCTTAATCATCAAAAAAAAAAGGGAAAAAAGTGGTGTGCACACTCGCAGTCGCAAGTCGCACCAAGTTAAATATTCTGATTTGATGTACGAGCATGTACGGGTGTATATTGTTCAAAATTGAAATATACTCCAGCACTACTACAGTAGTACGTACTTACTTCATCAAGCGCTTAAATTTATGTTCCCTGAGTACTAATAAACGACAATCACTTTGTGCATTACAGCAAGGTTGCTTCAAAATTGTACCACAAGGCTACAAGGCCACAAACAACGCGGTTCTAGCAGTAACTTATCAAGATGTGCTGATTGGTTATAGTTGTTTTATTTGGTTCAAACGACAACCTATTGATCTACAATCAAGATGCGCTGAACTGCTGATTATTGAATTGGTTACAATAATTGTGTACATAATCAACAAGGAGTAACGTATATAAAATGACATCTTCTAACTATGGTCATGTGTACTGTTTCCGTTTACTTAATTTGGCTTTGTGTACTAGAGAAGTAGTAGAGAGTACTACTACATTACGAGTGCAGATTTGGGGTTGGGGGGGGGGGGGGGGGGGGGGGGGG
>ONZK01001984.1:36642-85157 GCA_900322385.1 Pharnaceum exiguum | reverse complement strand
TTGCTCTTTGGCATTTGCATAATAGAATAATAATAATTTTATTTATTAAAAAGTTTACCTCTATCTATCAAGATAATCTCAACCGTATAAAAACAAATGGAGAAGTTGTAAATGGAGATGATCTGAACCCGTATATTATGGGTATTTCTTTACTATTTTTATTATAATTAATGCACACTGATGTTACTACACATTGATTAATAGAAGTAATGGTAATTAAGTTAAATATATATGCAGTCTTAGGGCAAGTTTATCCCTACAACTCTTTTAAAGTTATTCACATATTTCTATGCATGCCACATCATCTTATATCCCACTTGCAACTCAATTCCCTCTTCCACTTTATCCCTACAACTTTATTACAACTTTCCAAACTATTTATTTGTTTTTAAATTTGAATGAGTATAAAATTTGGGGATACTAATTTTTTTTAATGGAACCAATAATAAAACAATTTATTTGTTTTTAAAACTGCTGATGTTGTTGTTTTTTGTTTCCTTTTTTTTGTTACTTTTAGTGGTCCTTGGTGCAATTTGTGCACCTAATTTCATTGATACCCTTGTCTCTTGATAATGTTATCATACACATCAGTGATATGTAAAAATGTTGTAGACAAAGTATATTTTTTGGATTATCATTATAATAAAGTAAATATTCTATCATATGTAAATGATTTTTAACTTTATTCTTGTTGTAATTGTGGTACAATTGAATATTTCAATAACTACATAACTATTAGCTCACGATAAAAGATAACAATAATGAACATCAATTTTTATCGTAAAATAAAAATTAACGATGCTTGATTTTATCGTTGAAATTGTAATTGTTTGTCGTTATTGTTCATATGGGACGACAGACATTTCTCCTCGTTAATGGTGTTAGACGATGAACAATTTCAGCCTGTCGTTATTACTTTTAACGACGAAGGCAATTACGACAGACTGACGACAAACGTTTTTTCTGTCGTTAATAGCATTAACGACCAAAAATCAGACATTTAACGACAGATTTTTTCATCGTTATAGAGCATGTTTCTAGTAGTGTACATTAAATGTAAGAGTTGCAACTTTGCAAAAATTTATCAAGATTATGCCTACAACTTAGGTTGCAATTCAATTCCCTTGCAGCTCTCTAAAGTTGTAGGGATAAACTTACCCTTAGTCACTACTAGCAAAAGAAGTGTGGGTGCTCACACTTGCTAATTAATCTCACTGTCGTAAGATAAGAATTTTAATTAGAAAGGTCTTTATAAGTAGTTTTATAAAAGGCCAACATTGATAAGATTTTAATAATTAATCGTGTGGCAAAAAAGTCAAGCAAATAGTTCAGTTAAGACCCACTTCGGCATCTAACTTTTAATAGCTTTTCATTAGGTTAAAATAATACCCTTTAAGTGTTCCGCAATGTAGTGTTTGTGTTAGTGGTTAACTTTTGAGATAGTGTTTCGGAAAACCTACATAAGGTAGCTTTTGGAGGTACCAAGTAGCAATTGAAAGTAATTCTACACTAGTTTACACATTCTTCTACTATCTAATTAAACATTTACTTTTTATCAAATAATTTATTGTACTAGGGCTACCAGCCAATAACTACAATAGCCAAGGTCAATTACAATATAACAGCTACCCAAGACAATAACAATTACCTCAAACAGACCCTTGGGCTACATAGCACATAATGACATTGGTCAAAAATCTTGTCACCTTTTAAAAAGGTACCTGAACTTAATTGTAATAAACTTCTAATAATTGTATTAAACCTTTTGTTTTATTGTTTTGAAACATAATTATTTGTTAAAATCATATAAATATTAGGCTACTATATTGTGAGACCTTTAAAAAGATATACAACAAAGTACGAATGTATAGTAATACATTGGAAAAGGGAGATTTTGGTATAAGATTGGGGTATTTTTGAGCACATAAAAAATAACCCAAAAACAAATTAGGAAGAACAATATGAGACAGAGAGGTCATGGACGAACCTCGTTCATTTTTGGTGTTTTTTTTTTTGGTCAAATCATTGAAGACCGAGCCTCCTCCGAATACTAATCATTTGTCTTGCGAATAAAATAAATTCATAATAATCTCTTAATTTAATTTATTTTTACTGGTTTAAAGAAAAAATGTTGATAATAAGAAAACTTTCAAAAATTTAAGATTGCAGCCATCAAAAAAAATATTTAAGATTGTAGATTTGTAGGTGTGGTGGTCTCTACTGCGGATTAAGTTTAAGATTACGCGAGTATCATAACGTAAGGGACACAATCACACAAATACGCAAAATCTAAACCAAGTGGGCCCGCATATACACACAACCTCATTATCCAAAACCCAATCCCCCATACAAAGACGATTCAACCAAAACATCCAAAATAAAATCATTTTAAAATCTTTGATTATCCTTTTTGACTTTGATCTTCCATATTGATCCTCCTATCTTTCTTGATTTGAATATTCACTAACCAAAACCAAACCAAACAAAATCCCCCAACAATATATCCTTTTTCCTTTCCTTTCCTTTTTTTTGTTTTTTCCTCTCATAATAATATCCATTTCCCATTTCCTTTCCAAAATACAAAAATAAAATTATAAAATAAATACAAAGGGGCCCTTCACTATCTAATAAACCAGTTGTGACCTAACACACTTCCATTTTCACAAATATATAAATATACACACACAAACACACACTAATGACTTATCTATCCCCATTAAATTTCCTGATCTTTATCCCAAACTTTTAATCTTTTTATTTCCTTTCACCAAATTAACAACTTTTATATCTTCCCAACAAAAGCAATAATAACACAATACATTTACATTACTTCTTTGTCTTGTGACTATATAACTCATATTGAACCCACAAAGATCTTCACTTTCTCTGTCTTTGTCTCCTCTCTCTGCACTCCTCTCTCTCTCCTTCCTCCTGTGATCTTTTTCAAAACTCTCTCGTATATCCACTCACACCATCTTTTCTCATCTGGGTTTTTGTTAGTTTTCTCATTCTCTCAGTATTTCTCAAGATTTTGATGAAAGGTCAAAACTTTAGTGCTTTTCTTCTCCAGCTGTTTCAAGCTTCCTTTTTTCATCAGTTTCAGGTATAACCCATTTTCCATCTTTCTCATTTATTATACATTAATTTACATATTTTGTAATTACCCTTTTGTTTTCTTTGCTTCTTGATCATGAAAATATGCACTTTCTTTCATTTTTTTCTGTTTTTTTTTAATGTTTAGTTGTTTTGTTATGGATATAACACCTTGACATGAAAGTCTAGAAACAAATAATATTATATGAAAAATGTTGTGTAGAATGTTGTATGAGCTGTCACATGTCATTTTGTTACTATGTATTGTTAAACCCTTGTATGTAGGACCACAATTTGGATATATATTGCATGAATATTATATTTATAATAAGAATAATAATGCATGAACAAAAAGAAAGTGGTAACTTGAGCATATTAGTTTTGTATGTATAGTGATGAGGATGAATAGTGAATAGTAAAGCATGAGAGTTTTGTTTTTAGCAATGTTAGCATGTCTTTCTTATAGGATAAGTTATTGAAGTCATTTTCTTGTTTTTGTTAGTTTGGTTATTAGTGGTTGTTAGGTGAGGGGAAGATCATGAAGCTTGACTCTAATTAAATATGCCTGGTTGGTATGGCCCCCCTTTGATGGATGGATACAGTGGTTTCAACTTTCAACTTCTTTGTGATGTAAAAAAAAGGTTTAATCTTGATAGGATAGGATAAGTTCTAGTGGGATCCAATTTACAACTTTTTTAGTTGTAGCTGTTTCTTGTTTAGCTCTAGCTGTTCTACCTTTTTTCTTTCTTTTGCCTTTTTTGTTCGTTCGGTAAGTCTTTGGTACGCCGGGTCTGTATTGTGTATACCCTAAAAAGAGCCCTGAAAATATCCTCATAATTACTTTGTACAGTGTATAGTACACCATGTAGATTAAAGTTTTGGCCTTTAGGTATTTTTTTTACTTGCTTTGGGGCTAATTTTTCTGTCACTAACTAACTAATGACCATGTCTCGGGTTTACGCAATTTTTTGTGATTTTTTTTAATAAAGATATTTTTCATATTTTTACCTGGTAAAGCCAGTATGATGAGCTAATTGAACTAGGCAGGAGTAAGAAATCTGGGGTGGTACGCATACGCATCGAATGGGATATTATTTCCAAGTATTGTTGGTCAAATGATTAATATAAGAGGGATGATTTGGCTCCTTTTATAATTGCCCTTTCAGATGTCAAATATGGCTCCTCTTATCCTGTGATGGATAAGTTAATGAAATGATATAATTCTTTTGGGGGGATGACAATGTAGCAAAAGATGTAGCACTGGTACTCAATGATGTAAATTATCTTAACATTTTTTATTGAAGCAAATGGATAGGTTGTCAGGTTCTAACCTTCTAATAATTCAGTTGGAAATTGTCTTTCTATTTGGGAAGGAGCAAAATGTGTACTGGATAGTGGAGAACTTAACTTGTTCAAGTATGACGCAAGACCAAATCAATGCTATGTGTTTTTGAGACCAGACAGGTGTCTTTGGTTTTAGAACAAGTTTCATGCACACAACTAGTTTACTGACTGAGCATTCCCACCAATACTAAGCCAAACTAATATAAGGATAATGTGTTGACGCCCATCATTTCGTTGTTATATAAGGAAATGTATCTTCGTAACGTATGTAACGGACAACAAGTCTTAAGTGAGGATAAGGATAAAGAAGAGGTGAACGGGGGCGAATAATGTGATTCTTTTCCAATTATGGTATGCCTTGGAAGAGTAAGGGAGTTATAAATTTGGTTTGTATGGTGTGAAGGGTAATCTGTGCAATCTTTTACAATCTCTATAGGCGAGTCGTGTAGGAGTTTGAAAGGTAATATTTCTCGAATTCAAGATTCGATATCTCGCAAGGCCTTTTTTTCAAGGGCAGGGTTTTTTTCCCAGGTGATTAAAGTTGTAATTTGAATCTGTGCTGCCATTTTGCATCTTTTGTTTAAATGTTTTAATGAGCCTCTTCTTTTACATGTGTATAGTTCGATTATCTTTTGTGAGAACTTTGTTGGGTCGAACTTGTATATTTATTTTTGATTTCTCCATACCTGTTTCGCCTGTAATCATTTTAGTTTATCTGATCTTCCTTGCTTGTATCTTCATTTCTTTCTTGTGTTTGATGAATGAAGCTTGATGGTTACTCCTGATAAACCATTTTGTGTTTATTGCTCGTTGGAAGTTCATTTTCTTAGTTCGTTAGTTTGGTAACAACCTGAGTGATAATCAATAAATCTAAAATGATTTCATATGTTTATAAGTAAGTAAAGATTGGCTTGTCACCTCTACATCGAGAGAGTGATTTGGTCAGCCTTATTACCTTTTTGCATGGAAATATGTAACTGACATACTTAGTGGATCTTATCTCTGTTGCAGATTCATATTTCATTAGCTAGATGATCTGTAGAGTTTTCTTTATCTCGATTATCGGATGTGAACTTATGCTTATATCTTGCAATTTGCAGTCATGTCATCAAGATCCTATATGAGCTTCCAGGACTTAGCAGCTTCAGCTGGAGGATTGCTGGATGTACCTCAGACTCCCAGAATCCTTCCGAAGGTGATGACTGTTGCTGGTGTTATACCCGATTCAGACCCCAGTGAATCCAACAACACTGATTCAGATGTTCAGAGAGAGAGAAAAATCATCGTGGCCAATTTTCTCCCAGTAAATGCTCAAAAAGACCCTGACACTGGTAAATGGAGCTTTAGTCTTGATGAAGATTCACTTTATCTCCATCTGAAGGACGGTTTTGCTCCTGAAAATGAAGTTTTCTATGTGGGTTCACTAAAGGTAAATGTAGATTCCAGTGAGCAAGAGGAAGTTGCTCAGAAACTTCTCAAGGAGTTCCGTTGTGTTCCAACATTTCTTCCCCCAGATTTGCAAAAGAGATTCTATCATGGTTTCTGCAAGCAGTATTTGTGGCCTCTCTTTCATTACATGCTACCCATGTCTCCAGAACATGGGTCCCGTTTTGATCGGAACCTCTGGCAAGCCTACGTATCTGCCAACAAGAAGTTTGCTGATAAGGTTGTTGAGATCCTAAACCCCGAAGATGACCTTGTATGGATTCATGACTACCATCTAATGCTTCTTCCTACATTCTTGAGGAGGCGCTTTTACCGAGTCAGATTGGGGTTCTTTCTCCACAGTCCATTTCCATCATCAGAAATTTACAGAACACTGCCGGTCAGGGATGAAATACTGAAAGCATTTCTTAACTGCGATTTAGTTGGTTTCCATACATTTGATTACGCTCGGCATTTTCTCTCTTGTTGTAGCAGACTTCTTGGCTTGGACTACGAATCTAAGCGGGGTTATCTTGGAATTGATTATTCTGGAAGGACTGTATATGTCAAGATATTGCCTGTGGGCGTTCACCTACGCCGCCTTGAAGGTGCAATGAACCATCCATCCGCTTCTATCAAGGTCAAAGAGATCCAAAAGCAATTTGAGGGGAAAAGGATCATTGTTGGTGTTGATGACATGGATATATTTAAGGGCATCAGTCTCAAACTGCTAGCTGTTGAACACCTTTTACACCAACACCCACAGCTGCGTGGAAAACTGGTATTAATCCAGATAGTTAATCCTGCAAGAAGTACAGGAAAGGATGTTCAGGAGGCGAAATCAGAGACCTATGAAATCACTAGGCGGATCAATAAAAAATATGGCTTCCCGGGATATGAGCCAGTTGTGTTGATTGATCGTCCAATGCCTCTCCATGAAAAAACGGCCTATTATGCTATGGCGGAATGTTGCATTGTGAATGCGGTGAGGGATGGAATGAACTTGATACCGTACAAGTACATTATCTGTAGGCAAGGGTCTCCAAATCTAGATGAAGCAATGGGAATTGACTCCAAAATTCCTCGTTCTAGTATGCTTGTTGTCTCTGAATTCATAGGTTGTTCCCCTTCACTGAGTGGAGCAATTCGTGTAAATCCCTGGAACATAGAAGCTGTATCAGATGCAATAAACATGGCGATCAAGACAAATGATGTGGAAAAGCAGTTGAGACATGAGAAGCACTATCGCTTCGTAAGCTCTCATGATGTGGCTTACTGGTCCCGTAGTTTTGTGTATGATTTGGAGCGAGCTTGTAAGGATCACTACAATAAACGTTGCTGGGGTGTTGGTTTTGGACTGAGTTTTAGGGTTGTTGCCCTTTCTCCCAACTTTAGAAAACTATCAGTTGAATACCTTGTCTCTGCCTATGGAAAGGCAAAGAGGAGGGCT
Source organism: Pharnaceum exiguum (assembly GCA_900322385.1). Classification (NCBI taxonomy): domain Eukaryota; kingdom Viridiplantae; phylum Streptophyta; class Magnoliopsida; order Caryophyllales; family Molluginaceae; genus Pharnaceum; species Pharnaceum exiguum. The sequence continues at coordinate 77,845 of ONZK01001984.1, read as the reverse complement.
ATATTCTTGGACTACGATGGGACAGTTGTGCCTGATGTTTCAATTCTGAAATCACCCAGTCCAGAACTTTTAACTCTCCTGAATATCATTTGTGATGATCCAAAGAATACTGTTTTTATTGTCAGCGGAAGGGGGCGTGACCCCCTTGGGAAGTGGTTCTCACCTTGTCAAAACCTGGGGATAGCTGCTGAACATGGTTACTTCTTGAGGTGCGCTCTTCTTTACATTGCCTTCTTTGAAGGATTTGGTTCACTGTTTTGTAAGGTTATGATTGTGGCTCTGTTTTGTGTTATGGAATTAATTGGCAGCTCTTATAATATTGCAGATGGAACCAGAATACTGACTGGGAAATCAGCCCCATCACTGTCGATAATGACTGGAAGAAAATGGCAGAACCTGTTATGCAACTATACACTGAAGCAACTGATGGATCCTATATAGAGAGCAAGGAGAGTGCCCTTGTGTGGCATCATCAGGATGCTGACCCTGATTTTGGCTCTTGTCAAGCTAAAGAATTGCTGGATCATCTTGAAAATGTTCTTGCAAATGAGCCTGTTGCTGTTATCAGAGGCCACAATATTGTTGAAGTTAAACCTCAGGTTTCTATCTACATTTTCTATGTTGCTATTGAAGAATTGGTTCTTTTTTCACTGAAATTGCATGACACATATATGTGACAAGAGAAAGTGACATTTTGTTTCATTTAAACTTGCATGTTCTGATTTCCATATGTGGTTTACTACTTGTAGGGAGTCACCAAAGGGTTGGTAGCAGAGAAGGTACTCTCAGATCTGATAAGTAACAACAAGGCACCCGACTTCTTGTTGTGCATAGGAGATGATCGGTCAGATGAGGACATGTTTGAGAGCATTTCTAGCAAAGCGTTGAGCTCATCTTTGCCCGTCGCTCCCGAGATTTTCGCTTGCACGGTTGGTCAAAAGCCTAGCAAAGCGAAGTATTACTTGAACGACACAATACATGTGATGAGACTTCTTCAAGGTCTGGCAAATGCTTCAAAAGCAAAATCAGAGTTCAATGTGCAGGGCCAGGTCTCCTTTGAAAGCTCATATATCTAAGAGACGGGGTCATACTTGTTGCGCAATAGATCAGGTTACACAAAAAAATAGAAAAGAAGGGAACGTCATGAGACTTGATTTCTACAATCGGGTCTCTGTATTGGTTATAGACTGACAATAATAGCGAAGTGTGCAGAATATGGTAGTAGGGAGTCTTTGGATAGGGTGCGAAAAGGGTCGGTTTTCGGTTCGGGGTTGGCTTGAATTAAATCTTAGGATAGTTCTAGGTTTTGCAGTTTCAGGTGTTGATAACGGGGTAGTAGTTCAACCTTACTGGAAAAGACAATTTGGGCTTGTACATGTTCTCTTTGATGGATGTTTCTTACAGGGAAAACTCAGCCTTCTGATAGAGATAATAGAAAGTTTTTCCATACTGGCCTGTAACCTGTCCAGATGGAACCTTTGTGTAAATATTCTCCATATTCAACGAATTTTTTTCAGGAACCATGATCCTGCGTGTTCAGATCTTCACTGTCTCTTTTGACTGTTGTAGACTTGTAGCTACATTCTACGATTTTGAATGTTTCTCGTAAACATACACTGAGCATAACTGATTCATGGTTAGTATGTGTTTGTAGCGGAGATTCAGTAGTGACTCAAAATACTATTCTTCAATCATATAATCATCATAAGTATGCAAAATGTAGTCATTCATGTATTGATGTTACCATGTTACTCACTATTGCTCATATACTTGACATTTCAAAGGTAGTATTAAGTAGTCATGTGGCTACTACCACTGGGCATTATTGAAGCCAGTAAGGCAGTAAGTAAGATTTCACAAGCATTTTTTTTTGGCTTTCAATGCAAGGTTAGTAAACACGTACATAGCTGGAGACCTGGAGTGACCCCCGATAGGTCTATTAGTACAACTAATCCTTTTCTCTCCTCTACCTAAAAAAAATATCGTAGAATGTACGCTAGAAATTTTGCAACTCGGTGTATCGATTATCTTCTCTCTTTTATTTTTATTTTTATTGTAAGCCTATAGCTTTGCTCCAATTACATCCGGATCCGACTCAGATTGCACACCTGAGTGGGTAAGTCTCACAATAAGGGTATTTGCAATCAAGACCTCGATTAAGCGGTTTACAAAGATGAAATGGCGTGACTCGTAACAATAATGAATGATGAAAGATCTTGCAATGCAACGTCAACCTTCTTCTTTTTTTTCAAATGTGAAACCCTTATACTTGTAAGTATTAACTCATATAAAAAAACAAAATACAAACGTATGTTACATAGGTCTTGTTTGGTATCTAGATATAGTTGAAGAATTTGAATAGTTGAATTCGACTAACTAGATTTATTAGCTTGTTTGACCAGGAGAAAGGTTTTCTAATTATCGTACTTCCTTAGCTTTAAAAAAAAAGAGACTTAAGGTGTGCTTTGTTGGTTTGTGCTTCTACATTTTTTTTCTATTCAGTTTAATTTTTTCACTTCAGTTCAATTCCTATATTTCAGTTCAACTCAGTTATGATAATTTTAACTGCATTAAGTATTCTTCATTTAAATAAAGTTTTTTTTTTCCATTTCAATTCAATATTTTAGTTTTCTCCCATTTATTTCAGTTGGGATCCTTATAGACCAATAAAACCCACTTAGTTTGTGTTCTTATTGGATTTTTGATTTTTGACCGAATAAATAATGGATTATTTCCTTATATTTTTTTTAAATAAAAAAAAGTACAACGTAGTAAAAGAGTAAAGTTGTTGACTTGTGTGTATAGGTTTTCACTGTGAAAAACTGGAAACCAACTGCAACACTGAGAGCACAAGGGACATTTCTCGAGCAAGTTAAAAAACAACAAAAATGGAGCGTCGTTGTGCTATTTTCTTCTCGCTTATCGTCTTCACCATTGCCACTTCCATTGCTTTGCAGGTAAAGAAAGTTATCTTTTTTTCTCGATTAACATATATAGCCATAATAACCCTGTGATTAATTCGATGATAATATTCAAGTTTTATTCTTTGTTTATCCTTCCTATGTGTGTGCAGGTTAATGTTGATGAAACCCAGAAGCCGCAAATGATCACTACTACTTATTCACCCTTCTCTACTTCCCTTGAAACCCTTCAGAAACAAATTAAGTATGTTTTCTTTGCTCTTTCATTTACCCTTTTTTGTTTTCTTTATTCTGTTGCCCTTAGTGTACACTGTATAGTTCTCAACTGGGTTGTTGAGAAAATGAGAATAAATCTATATGGGATCATGCATAGCTTTATTGTTATCTAAATGGATACTACCTCCAAGAGTAAGTGTGTAACATATGGGGCTTTGGGTTGTAGACTTGTAGTGGCTAGGTAGTCATCTGCTCTTATTTTTTGCTTAAATGTTTCGACACACAGTTACTTATTAAAACCTGTCAATATTGGGCTTTATGAAACTAAATAGTGAGGCCTTTCTGATGATCTACAAAGAATTATAAATGGATATCGGTTTCATAACTTCTTATGATGACTAGAAACGAACTGAACCGAACTTAAGTTTTTAGAAGTTGTAGACACTTAGGAGTACACCTATACCACCTTTAGGCTCGGGGCTCGGTTCTCACTACCTTCTTACACCCAAAAATAAAAAGAAAAAAGAAAGAAGAGAAAGTGGTTACCTGCTTTGATGGAGACTAACTATTGATTGCTCCTTAGTCCAGAGTACAAAGCAAAGAAGAGGATTTTGATCTGGGATTTTTATGATGATTGATTTTTAGCAATGCTGTTGCTAAATTGTTACTGTGAAAGGAAGGATATTTACTTGAAAGTTTGAACCTTTATTGATTATTTGTTCCTTAAGTGATATTTAAAGTCTGGCATTTTGTGTCCTGTGTTGCTTGGATGCTTCAAAGTATTACGGATAGTATTTGGTAGTTGGTAGGAGTGGACAAGGTCGATAATTTGTGTACCGTGAATCAATTTGATGTAGGTATCTGATTCTTCTTCTGTTGACAACGGTAGAAAGTTTATAGATTTGGATGAGCACATAAGTACCGTATTTGTTCTAGCGGTGTTATTCTTCGTTGGTATTTGTTCTGGCGTGGAAGTAGAACCTACTTTCATCAATGTTGATGTTGGAGAAAGCAAGTCTTGAACAGTTACTGAATTGCTGTTAGTTATATTGACTCTTAAAGATTTGGCTACTTTCTACAACGACCTGAATGTTGGTCATTTTTCATCTTAATGCTTGTTAAGAGATCCCCAGATCACTTAAGGTCGGGGAGGAAACAAACCAAACCTCTGATTTTCACTTTTGATTTAGTTGGGTAAGGAGTTGTTGTGTAGGCAAATACTTTTTAGTTTTCAAGCGGCGGTATAGTCGTATATGGCAAATGCAGTTGCTTGTGCTTTTGTCATCGACATTCGACCTCACCTACCCTTGCTTGTACAGACGAATAGGGCTTAGACGTGTATCATTGTTGCATTACTTTTGCTCCGCATTCTGAAAAAAGGCGTGTTTCTTTTCTCAGCTGCTCTGTTAGTCTAATACCTGTTCCCTTGTCAATGATTTCTGCCTGCACCTGCATCAACTGCTGTTAACACTTACTTTTTCTCCAATTTAGTTACACTTTCCGTCGCATTGACCTCCTCCGGCGTGCAATGACCCATGCTTCTTATTCTCAAGAGAACAACAAAGCATTAAGCATTATGGGCACAAGCATCATTGAAACAACTGTGTCCCTCCAGTATCTTTCGGATGACATAGACCTTTCCTCTAAAGTCCTAAACAGCAAAATAGCAGAGATATCCAATGTGGAATCGTCCTGTACTGTGGATGGAATGCGTTTAGGGCTGCACAAAGTGATCAGAGTCTCTCGCAAGACTAATTCTACTTCTCCTGCAGTTGTCTGTGGTGCTTTCCGTGCGATATTTGGTGCTATTGCCCTTGATACTGGAAAGTCTGATGATGCAGGGGATGTGTTCTGGAACATACATGCTCGCCGTGGTGGATTGACTGCTGATCAGTAGGTATGCTGTGTATATTTCGTTCTTATGATCTACTGCGAGATCAACATATCTTAGGCTTGACTTTGTAATAAGGTATATATCAGTTGACTGTGGTTGAAGTTGTTGCATTTGGTCTAGGCTTGTGACATTGTCGATGTGGGTATTGCAAATGCAGATGATTGTTAATATAGGTGCTTTTGTTACTCTGGAGGAAACCTGTTGCTGTGAAAGTGACAATTTAATTATCATTTCTATATTGTCTTTGTTTAGACATTTGATATCTGGACTAATTCCTAAGTTATTGGATTCTACAACATTGTTAATATAGTTTGTCCCTCTGACCTCCTTTCCCATCCCAGCTAGTTCCCAAATACTCTGTAGCACATAGCAGAGTAAAATTGTAACAACTTTTTACTCGATACTCGAGAGTATTGGTTGTTTTTTTTTTGTTTTTGCCAAGACTACTCCTTGGGAACATGGCATGATTGAAGATACTTAAAAGTCTGCAACAACGTATCCAAATCAAAGGGGAAAGAATGGAAATAGATTAGATACTGTAACAGTTATGCATGGTTGGACGGGTAGGTTTGTCTTTGGTTACAACTACACAGAATATGAGGTTGAGGTTCGGTATGAACTGGAAGTCTGGAACTCTGGATGTATCTGTTATCCGTACCTACCTAGGACTTTAATATTCTACAGTGCATTAGAATAATCACTAAGCTCAGCTGTCTGAACTTAGTCGTGACGCACATTCTAATTCATATTCCTCATTGACTTGGACGTCCAACTATTATAGCAGCATCCTACCATTCACTTCATGCTGTTTATGTGCATTTGCCGCTCTGTCTTATTATGTCATGTTTGGCAAGATTTGGTATGATAGTCGACCCTTCGTGGCCTTATCTTCAGAAGGAAAATGGTGGGGCTGTTATTTTGGTAGGACTCTGTTGTATGGGTTAAGCACATCATAATATCATATGTATCCATTTTGTATAGTTTTAACTTTGAAGATGGAACATATCGATCTGTTCTTGCTTCCTTTATTCTTGTAGTCATAAACTCATGATTGCTGAAGCCAAATTTCTTCCTTGGAGGATTTGTTCTCCAGCTTAGACCTTTTTCCCCCTTCAATCTTTGGTTAAGAGTCCAAGCTTATTTGAGTTCATTTCAGGCTTTCAACTCTGATAGATTTAACTTGCTGTTTTTGATAATATCATCTCTAGCTTAATGTACCTTTAACCGATAGTTCAATTCGACTCTAATCCACTTTAAATGAATAGAGCTTTAGCCTATAATATGGAACTTTTAAGGTTTGAAAAAACAAAAATTAGAGAGACTAATTAAGGGTTCACACCGTTGCATGACACTACTACAAAACTTCTTAGTGTACATTGCCGCTTGATTACGCGTATGTTATTATTTGAAACCCTGATGTCTTGAGGGAAAGATGTTGCCCGGGTTTTGTTCATTCGCTTTTTTAGTCCCACCACCCCCTTTTTTGTGTGTGTGGTGCATAAGGGTCTAAGAGTGATATTGTCTTTAATAGACAACTGTTCTTTGTAATTAGTTTCAGTAATCATGATTAATCATTGGGTTTAACAACTCCAGAGAAACAACGCTGGCATATGTAGTAGGTGTAGTCTTGTTGGTAGGATGGATGCTGTTAAAAGAAAAGAACTCTTCTAACAATTACAGGAACATACAATGTTAGGAGGATAGTTCTATTTTACCACAATTACCAGTAAGAAACTTTTGATCTAGATGATCTTGAGAGAAACAAGTATTGCACCTCGAGTATTCTCAATTAGGAAACTCGTTTTTTTTTTGGGGTCTAAACTCTTTGATTTAACACACCTGGGCTAGAGGAAATATTTTTAGTTTTACTTGTTAGTCGCCGCACGTAGCTACGTCAAGCTTAATAGTTTGATGATTAATTGATCATTGCATTGACACCGTCAAAAACAAATAGAATCCTCCTACAAGACTGGCACCATATCTATAATTGGAACAATAAAATACTGATTACAAAATATGTACTGTAATCATAATTTATTTCCATCTTGGCTGTAATTTGGTATGTCCTGATTCATGACTCGGAAGAAGGTACAAATAGGGGGAGCAAATGAATTGTAGGTAGTGTAAGCCGTTCTTGTTCCAACCTTCTCCTCATTGTCACCTTTTTTCCTCCTTCCTTCCCATACAACCTCCTTTTGTTCTTTCTCCTCCAAATCTCTTCTTGCCCCTTGCCATCACCAGTCTTCTCTCCCCCTCTCCTCCCTCTCCCTCCTCTCTCGGACTCTCTCGAGAGTCGAGAGCAAACGAGGAGAGTCGAGAGGGAAAAGGGCGAAGAAGGGAAGGGATAAGAGAGAAGAGGTGATATGGATGAGGAGGAGCAACAACCCCGAGAAGAACGAGAACAACAACAACAAAAGCCCTACCAAATAATTAACAACAATGATGACAACGACATTGACGACGAGGTTGACGAGGCTATCCTCATGGAGGAATTTTCAAGCAGAAACAAGCGTTGTTGCTTCTCCTTGCCATGCTTCGGGTCTCGCTCAAGACCCACCATTGGGTCCCCGTCGTCAGCCTCGGTATGGGAGAGGCTTCAAAAGACGGCCGAGGCCGAGGACACATGGTGGGCAGGGCCCGTGAATGGTGTGAAGAAGATCCGTGAATGGTCCGAGCTGATCGCGGGACCAAAGTGGAAGACGTTCATTAGGAGGTTTAATCGCGGGGGATCATCAATCTCAAATGGTAGCGGGAAAAGTGGGTTATCGAAATTCCATTATGACCCCTTGAGTTATTCACTTAACTTTGACGATGGGCAGCATGAGAATTACGGTGATGAGTCTTATGGTTATTATTTTCCTGATTTCTCGTCACGGTTTGCGTCTGTCCCTCAGTCTTGTAAGTCGTCCATGGATTTGGGGAGAAATGGTATTCCCATCTCTGCTTGATTTATGGAACAATAAAATTTCGTTACATTTTTGCGATGTTATGCTAGTCCTTTTTTTCTTTCTTTGTGACTGATTTACGTCACCTCAAATTTTGGACGTGTATGTATCAATAATCAACAGTGAATTATGGTTCGATTAATGAAATATGCAATATTAACAGGTGATCAATTAGGAGAGGGAATTGAAGGGGAAATGTTGTTGAGTAGCTGAGTTAATTTTCACGGTATTTGAGCATAATCACTTTCTTAACTAATGTGTAGTTTTGCAAATTCAACAATGCTGATTTAGTGTAGCACGGAGTAAGCCATCAAATCGAAGCAATTTGGGTTAGTACCTCAAACAAAGCCTAAAAGAAATGTTGCCTTCAAGGCGTCAAGAATGATACTTAAGATGATGCTTACTGAACTAAAAGCGAAGAAAAATTATGATTATTGCAGTGTGCTGTTGATAAGTGACACTGTACATCAAATAAACTGTTTTAATCCTTTCTGAAACAGAAAAAGCTGTTTTCTAAGCATAATGGTGTTTGGGCAATAAACTAAAAACATAGGCTGTAGACCTGTTGCAAGGAAAATTGATCAATTGGGAGTTCCCTTCCACCCTAATAAAGTAATAATCCGTATTATTATTAGCACACGCATCTTTCCATTCTTTTAAGTTCAGGATTTTGGATTAAATTGTACTTCTTCGGTTGATTAAGTGGATTATATGCAACTATGGGAGTAGTTCCAGCATAGAAGACGCCATTGTAGATTACCACACGCAAAGGTGTGTACCAAACTACCAATGCAGATAAGCCACACGGTATGTGCGTACCAACATGAGGCATTGCAACTTCTCATCTGCTTCAGCCCATCCCTACGACAATACAATGCAACCTTGAATTAAAAGGCATGTCAAGGTCACTGTCTAGGGAGCGGCATAAGAGCCCCATGGTCCCCGTGCAATCGAGTACAGGGGAGGGAGTTGTAGCCACTGTTTTGCCAAGGGATAGATTACACAAATGACACTTCACAGCAAAGCTATAAGGCCTAATGGCCTATAAGTCTATAACCCATGGGAAGCTCCAAAGACTTCAAAGTGGCGCAGGCGGTTTTCAGGAGGGGTTCTTGTACTTCAGGGGACAATGGAGACTTGAAAAACTCAGGATGCGATAAAACGTGGGACAGACACATCTATGGGCACACAGCCGAGCCATTTCCAATGTCGGCTCTTTGTTTGAGTGGGCACTGGGCAATCATGACAGAGCTCGAGCATTGGGAGCGCATAAGAATTATAACTACTAAAGAGCCAATTGATCTTGCTGCTGTAGCACTCTCCCGGGACCAGATGTAGTGCACTAGTGCAGTAGTGGCAAACGAAATGAGGGTCGAAGCAGGATAAGCAAGAGCAAGTGTATGGAGACGAAGTTGAACAGTTGAACCATTGGAGCGTGTTGACATCAGTAAGCTACTAAGCTTGAAAAGGCCGGATGTCGATAAACTCACCGTTGGACGAAGTATATATGGTACTACCAATGATGATACTGATGGTGCTTTTGCTTCTTCTAACTTCCTACTCTTGCACAATGGTTGCATTTGCGAGATCTTTAAAACTTATGAGCTGAAAGTTGACTATCCCGTTACCCTAGGAGCTTGTTTGGTTAGCACTTAACAGGCCGCTGAGGCGGATCTATATTTGAAGTGGTTAATTATGCTCTATTGAATCCACTATACTTATAATTTATGTCCTTAATTTACCCTTGGCAAAGTAATAAATATTTCTTATTTTTCATCTCCAATATCATTTGAACTCACTTAAAATGACCTTGCGTGGATAACAAAGAATCCAACCAACTCAACTTCAAGTTTAGCTCCGCCACAAGACCAATTCATGAGGAGTGACAACTATAAATTGCATTTTGGACATTTGTTCTTGGTTAGCATTGTAACAGGAACCCTCTAATTTATCACTAAGCCAAAATTTAAAATATTGTATAACTTTTAAAAGGAAAAGAAGAGATATAGAGATATCAATACTACCGGATAGGAGACCCTTGGAGTAGATCTATCAATTTCCATTGGAAACATGATACTTCTCTCAAAAAGTTATTGAGGAACTTCTCCACCCACCTCTACCTAGAAAACTTGTATTTCCTATCTTGCTCACCAAGCTAAATCAAACAATTTTACTCAACATTTAATATATACAAGCCATAGAAAACACTACTTTCTGTTAGAGTTAGCTTCTTATCTAACCATACAAAACTCTAAGCTTGTAATATGATGTTATTGATGTTATGCCTGGATTTGGGCGTTGGGCGTTCGGCGTTTCTGTACTCCAAAGTCCAAAGGCATGTCCAAAGATAGTAGACAAAGCCCAAAGATCCATTGCTCTCATATGATTCGACTACACACACTCGATGATCGTTTGACTTCTCTAGGTAAGATCAAAGTATAGTTACCTTAAATCCATCATTGTCGAGTGTCAACACTCAACAGTCGACCACTCGACCACCAAAGGTAGAAACGAATAGTTGGGATTTGGCATATTCGTTTATAACTCTGTCTCCATGATTTAATTTTGCATAAGAAATTCATCTTAACTTTCATTATCAGAATACTCAGCAAACTAGACCCACCAGGAGTACTGCAGTTGACCTATTGTAGCCCCAATCAAGCTATGCTGGAAAACAACGGCGTATTATCCTACTCCGTATTTGGTAACTACGGTATGCGATAATGACTAAATAATACGGTTGGCTTTAAGAAGGATTTCCACACTTCTCCACTAACGGCTAAAAATCTAACCTGATATAACCACTAACAACGTAACACCAGTGCTCTATTATTTATGGAGTACCAAGTAATCCTGGGATGGATATTCTTTTGTAAAATTGACAAAGACATATTTCTTGGTTGTCCGCATGAGTTGCACACTTGTCTGTATTAGCCTATTAGGTGAATCTCTTAATGGTCTTCAATGAGCCGAGCCAAGCTCAGATCGAAGGCTCATGAGCTAAGTCGAATTTCGGTAAAATAAAAAAAAAAGAAATGTCAATGTATAATGGAATTGTATTACGTAAATGATGAATATGTGGAATTTGATTTTGTATTGAATAATTTGAAGTTGAATTTTTAACTTTGATTTCGAATTGTTAATGAGTCTGGAACTTAAAATTGAAAACTCAATGATCTTAGAGCTCGAGCAGATCATAGTATCATACCTAAAAGAAATTATGCCATGCGGTGGGCTTGTTAATTTGTTGTCAGTTGTCACTATAGAATTGTAGATGTATATAACAAAAAGTTACTATACTTTATAAATTCTTTCTTTTTGTGGTCTAATTCAAAATCAATACGGAGTAAGTTTTAGCTGTACCAATCAATCATCAATGCTTGATTATTGATAAACCACCAACCAATCATCTTGATCCACTCTTCGACCAAAATGGATTATGACAAGCTAATAAGGCCACAAACGCACACGAACAAGCTCGAGTTGGAGCTGGGAAATAGTAGATCAGCTCATAGAAAACTCATATGTGAAGTGAATTGATGAGCAAAGATTACAAGAAACACACATATGCACAATGTGATAAGGACTTTTAAGAACTTTTATTAGCTAAAATAATATAATGAAGCCAAAATTGATTGCGATGGCATAGAATATTTGATCCAATATTAGTGTGAGCCGATATGTTGGCATAGAATATTTGATCTTGTATAAATGTGACCCGATATGTCGATAACACTACCACGGTACACTTGTTTCGTTATGTAAATACTACTGTACATTTTTCCAGCACAGTTAAGAAAGTTTATATACTTTAAGATCCACATACATACAAGATTTCTCATATGAGATGAGATTTTGAATTGTTGTTGTTGGATCTACATAGAAGATTCAATTTGAACCGAATTGGTTCACTAAAGTGTTCTTTTGATGACAAGGGTCAATTGTTCTTACTTCTTTTTTTTTTTTAAAAGATAATGAGGTTCACTAGGTTCACTTATGGATTTCCATCGGCGTTTGGTTTACCTGCTAAGACAAAATTTTATGTAAACTCGTTTCATATATGGAAGTATAAGACTAGGTAATTATTGTGTAGCCGAGGGGTCATTATTGAATAGTCGAGAAGTCTTTAATACCCAGTATTACATATGAAACGAGTTTACATAAATTTTTTTCCATCAGCTAATGGGCTGAGCACTTGATGAGTTGAAGGTGAAGTAAAAAGGGAAACCTCCCTTCAAGTGCCTCCAATGGAAGTCGAACCTGGAATCGCTTGTGTTGGTTATTGCCATCTCTTTTTTTCTTTTTTCTTTTTTTGACAGCTATTGCCATCTCTATAATACTCCCATAGTCTTACTCTCAACTTCTCAAGTCTCAAATTAAAACGAACAAGATATTATTTCCCCATATAATAATATCCCTATTTCCCTTTTTCTCCCGTTTCACACTTTTCACTCCAACTCAACCCAACCCTCCACCGGCTACTCCCTACTCCAGTCCTCACATCTCCCCAAATCCCAAAGTCCACTCTCTCTCCTTCTACCGTCTCTTCCCAGTCTCCCTTCCTCTTCCCGTTACACTCCCCTCAATATAATCACCCTTTCCATTCCACTCTCTCACCAAAACCCTTCAACATGGAACACCCAACTCGAATCACAATCACCGAAGACGCAGAAATCTCCCTTTCCCCATCACCATCCACACCCTCAAACACAAACACAAACACCCCATCATCATACTTCCCATCCCGCTGCTCATGCTTCACTTTCCCATGCATACCTCGACCCCACTCTCTCTCCTCCCACCCTTACCACACCCACTCTTCCGACCCATCCATCTGGCGCCGTGTCTGGTCCAGGCCCATCAAGGCCTTCCAAAAGCTACGTGAATGGTCCGAGATTGTCGCTGGCCCTAAATGGAAGACTTTCATTCGACGCTTCAACCACCCACGTCATAAAATGTCGTCAGCAAATAGTAATAATAATAATCATGGTGGGAAGTTCCAGTATGACCCTTTGAGTTATGCGCTTAACTTTGATGAGGGTCATGGGCAAAATAGTCAATATGGTGGTGATAGTGAGGGTTATTATGATCAGCAGTTTCCTGACTTTTCTTCTAGGTATGCTACTTTGCCGCTTTCCTCTAGGTCTTCCATGGATTTAGGGAAAGGCGCTCCTGCTGGTTAATGGGCAAGGGTATTTTCGTCATTTTTCAAGGTTATCAAAAGGGCAGTGAAGGGTATAATGGTCATTGTTCATCAACTTGTCATCGAAAGTCCTCTGCTGGGTATGAGTTGTTTTTTCGAGTAAATGGGCAGTTTGGAGATTTCAGGTGAAGGGTATAATGGTCATTTCGAGAAAAAGGATTTTTTTGGTGAAGGGTATAAAGGTAATTTCGAAGAGTTGAGAGATTATTATCCTGGCTGGCTGACGTGGATGTGTTTTTTTTTTATCATTTTCTCTTTAGTGTTTTTTTTTGCCAGTTGTTTACAGCAAATTAGTAGGACAAATTCTTTTTTGTTTTTGTTAATCTTTTTTTTTTTGGTTGGAGGTGTATGTAAAGAAAGGGATGGGAGGAGAGAGAGGGAGAGGAGTGTGAGTTGAGTTGAGTTGAGCCAACGGTAACATGGACAGGTGGTGGGGACAAATTTGTCTTTTAAGTTTACTTTTTTGTTTTTGGTTTAGAGGTTGTTTGTTGGTTGGGAATTGGGATGAGTATACAGATAGATAGGAAGAAGTGGAAGTGATAGCAGTAGAGAATACTACAGTACTATGTAAAGCGTTGTAATTAGTAGTAGAAGCCAAGATTTTTGTTGATCATTTACTGAATATTAATAATATAAGAATATGTTTTCAATTTGTAATTCTTTGCTTTGATATTTATCCATTTATCTATTCTTGGTGTTACTATTTCATTTCCGGTTCAGTTTATTTCAGCTCACTATAAGTCTATAATATGCACAAGCACTTTAGGCATAAAAAGAGAACTTAATTTTGATGGCTAAGCGCCTAAGCCTAACCAAATTGATGACCTTGAATTTTAGCTATATCAATTTTGTTTTAGTTAATTTTGCCAAGTTAAATTGAAGGGATGTTGGTGCATGGTGCTTAGCAACTAAAATGAGGTCAATGATTCTAAGCAATAAGCATTTGCCAGTTGTAACTTGTAAGTTGTAACTTGTAACCATATGTCCATATGTGTGTCGAAACTGTAAACTAAATGGCCTTCTTGTTTTTTTGTTAATGTTTTAATAGCCGAATTATTTGAGTAATTTAAGTTGTAAATCAAAATTGGGACGGACGAGGATGACTCATTGACACTAGACTACTGTCAGGTGGCAAAAAGACGAGATCATTGAATAAGCAAGGAGATAGTCCCCGCACCCAAAGCAAGTAGAATGACGGGCAATTGGTCTTTTATGATTTTATCCGAGTGACCTCTTGGCGTAAAGTTGATGTGCTTTAGGCCTACATTCTCAAATCATACTACTTGACTATTATGAGTAATTGAGTAGTTATTAGTATGATAAATACAGTCACAAGTCACAAGCCGCGCAACATCATTTACATAAAGTTCTCTTTTACGTATCAAGTACTCCGTAGTAATCATTTTATGACGGTAGCTAATTTCAGATGGAGCTAGTGTTTTTGAAGAAAGCTTTGATTAATCATTGGGTGGAGGGATTGACCATGTCAACTAACAGGACAAAGCCGGTAGTTCCGGTGATGTGCAACAAAATGTTAGTTTGAGGAAGACAACTAACAAGGGACGGTGGGCTTGATTAAAAGAGCAAAGATGCCTATAATCAATCATAAAACTGACAGTCTGACACCAGATCTTATATTACATGCAATTTCATTTCTTTAATATTACTACAAAGTGCCGCCCAAAGTCACTAAATCAGTGAACCCCGCGTCGCGAATATTGGGAAACTGTTTTTTTAGCGTAATCATGTCATGTACCCATGTCACCTAAACGTTCATTTTTCTTTGATTCTTTACCAAGTCACGTAGGACTGTAGGAGACGGTTTTGTTCAGTCAATACTAGCTTAAACAATGTTAAGCTAAACAATGTTAAGTACTCACATGCTTCAGTCAAAATGGCTAAATAGTATGGTCAGCTCATGTGGAAAAACCAAGTATATCTGATACGAAAGGGTATCTGCAGTCAAAATGGCTAAATAATATGGTCAGCTCATGTGGAAAAACCAAGGATATCTGATACGAAAGGGTATCTGCATATCACAATATGCATGTAAGACTATAAGATTGACCCAAGTCTAGATTAAGGCATCTCACATCAACATGTAGGGTCAAGATTTGTGGTTGAGGTGCCGAGATGGTATTTCTCTAACTCGATTTTCCAAGAGACCTGAGTTCGAATCACCCATCCCACTTCTAGTAGGTCTCCTTACCTAATTAAGAAAAATATGTAAAGATTTTAGAAGGACAAAGAAAGGAAAATGGAAGCGCTGGACTGCTGGCATCAACAATCATTACCACATTAATACAAACATCACAAATGACCAACTTGGTTTTCTCACAAGTGATGATCAGGTGGACTAGAAAAGGCATGGTTAGGTCCGGTGGTGGTTGGATTGGTTATCCAAGTCACTGACTACTCCTAATCTTCTTGGCCATGCAACTGTACAAAATTATTATAACAGCAGATTACAGACACAGTTCTACAATAGAGGATAAGCAAAGGGTTACGGCTGCTTACGGTTTGCAGATTTGATTGTGAGCAGCGTATCACCCACAGTCCACGGAAAACTCAGGCAGTTCCCACTATCATGACAATGGGACGGGTGATAGGTAACATGGTACCACGCTGAGGCCATCTTCTGACGATCTTGCTCTCCACAGCTGTTCTCGAACCAAGTTTTAGCCTCTTTCTGCAAGCTCTTAGCAGAAAGCAAGATACGGTCCTTCATCTCAAGGTACCTCCTGTTGTCTTTCTGCAAATACATAGTTTTGCTTCTTAGGTTTCCGGTCAGTATCTCAGCTTCACTCGTTGCCTCATAGAAAGTGAACAATGCACTCATTTTATCAATGTACATCTCTTTGCAATTCTTTGCAGCATCAAGGAAGTCTTCAAAACCAGGCACTTCAAGATCACGGTCATAAGCAGCTTCAGCAGCTTCCTTGGACCAAGTGACATCAGATTTTGGGATCGTTGCAGAGACGATGATACGGTAGAGTTTCCCAAGCACCCCTTGAGATATGTAGGAAGGCTTGTCCCATCTCTCCATAAAATCAGGGTATTCTCTTGGCTTCAATACTCGAGGCATCTCGGCAGGTGAACCATTTTTTGCAAAGTCGACTGCCATGGAATGGAGACTGGCTAATTGCAGACATTTGGGGCTCAGTGCTTTCTCCGGCTCACGGTCAGCAAGAACCAAGTGTGCTGTTGAGATGGCTCCAAGAGAGTCACTGATCATGTAATCTACAAAGAACTGCTGGATTTCCTGCAAGGTTCAGCAAAGTGTCACACGCTTTCTAGAGGAGCCTTTTTTACCAATTTTATATTTCTTTTGTTCACTATTCTTCAAATCCCTTTCTTACATCTTTCTTGGTGTGGGCGTGGGGAACTTTAGAACATCAACTCAAAAAGCAAAGGTATTTAGGGTTGACAATTACCTCTATAGTTACATCATGATCCATGATACGTGGCCTGGTTGCAATGTAATCCATTGGGGGCACAGTGCGGGGAGGTATTAATTTTTTGTCCCAGCTTATGAAGTATATATCACCATCTAGGTCACCTCCAGAGCATTCATTTGGATGTGGCCTGCATTGTACGAGATAGTTTCACCCCATATGTTTAGAAGAAACAAACTGGGACACAATCAGGCTGGCAGTCTAACACACAAGCTCTAACTCCAACACTATACACACATTCATAATACAGATAGTTAACATTTTAAAATCCTAAATATACCTGATCGTCCATAGACTCACATTCACACCTAAACAGGAAGATCTACCAACTATAAAGGGAAATAAAATAAAACGATCATTATAGATAAGAAAGCAAAATCCTTACCTAGCTCCTTTCTGTGGAAAGATGAGGCAGTCCACCAGACCCTTCTCCTCCAACCCCAACTCATACACAGCATCAAGAACTCTGACATCTCCAGGATGCAAGCAAGGGTTTTTGGTAACCACCAGCTTCCCCACAAGAATAGCTGTTTTATCATCCAATTTCTGGAAGATGCTCTGATCTACATTCTCAAGATCAGTCTTTGTCAAGGTCAAACGGACAAATACTTGGCCATAGTCCAAAACTCCTGTCTCATCTAAGCATCCCACTAAGATACGCCCCTTGGGGACATAAACACGACATCGACTTCTCAGATCAGATAACTGGGTCTCAAGGTATGCTCTAAGCATCATTAAGAGGTAAGGCTCTGCACTTGGTTCATAACCATGCTGTAACATTTTTGCCAGAATACTTTTCTCACTCATATTCAAGCTTTCGAGCACACCCAAAGCAGCATCTCTGCTCCTTAGCACACTCGCAAGAAGATTCAAGTGCTCTAGAAGCAATGCCTCCAAACTTTCATCCTCAACCCCCAAAGTAGTAAAAAGAGTCACAATCTCTCGATTTAAGTAGCATGGCATGGCCTCACAACACTTTGTAACATTCAGCATCCTGTTTTTTGATTCAAATTTCAGCATACTACTGCGCAGAGATAGCTTCCGGAAGGAATTCCGGTCTACAGCTATCACACCTTTATAACCACCATAGCGAATCTGGAATGCTGATGGAGTGTGCTTTAGACCACACTTCTGTGCAACCTGCCGGGCAAACGACTGGGAAATTTTCCCAATACCGTCAGAGAAGCAGTAGTCAATTCCATCAATATTACTTTCAACATCAGGAATAACTTCCACGTCCTGTACAGGAACAATCAAAGTCTGCTTAGAAGAACTAAATAATTGTCCCATCCTTGCCGCACATTTTGACACACTGCGGATCTTGGTAAAGCTACCCATCCATTGCCGGATGTCATGTGCCTTAACCTTGTCGTTGGAAGCAAACATCCACACAGAATTAGAACGGAGCTGGCTAGCTGAGAAGGCCAAAAATTCAAATTTTTTCTTTCCAACCACAACCCCTTCTTTAAGAACGGATAATATCCTGCGATATACATCTGTTCTAAAGGGCTTTGCAAAAATGCCTTGCTCAGTGTTGGCTGAGACAACAATAGAATGGAGCTTACCCCAGTCTTCCTCTACAAATGTAACCCTCATGAAATCTGAAGCATAAGCTGCAAAGTTCTTCACAACATAGTTAGAAGACTCTAATTCTGGACCCATCAAATATATCTTTGTTGGTGTGACTAGAGCCCTGTGACAACACATAATATTATCATTGGTCAAGCGGCTTTGTGCTGATGTAATATTGCTCTTTGCACTCCCTAGATTATGTGCATGAGTCTTAATATATGAAAGGGGATCATAACACGTAGATAACAACTTGTGCATCTTCTGTAGAACAACTAATGCTGTGTCCAAGCTTAAAGTGTTGAGAAAATCAATCAGTTCATTATCCACCGAAAGAAGACTGATTTTGTGCGTCTGAACGAGTGAGTTGATCTGGAAAAGAATTTCATAATCTAACTTAGAAGTATCTACACAATTTACCAGGGGAACAAGTCCAGACACAGAAGAAGATTGCTCCCAGTCGACTAATTCAATGCTTCTCATATCTTTCTTGTAAAAAGGAACAGACGAAAGTATATCTAGAGCCAATGATCCCTCACAGATTTCCCAGCACAGTGTAGAGGATTGTCCAATGGATCTTTTACATGAAAAATCTGTAGTACGAACCCAAAGAAATTCAACATCTTCCTTGCAGATACGGTAGCGGTCAGCTTTAAATCTTGTGTACAGATTGGGCCCTGACATCTTCTGGTATATCTTTGGAGCATACCGGAGCTGAAAAGGAAGGGCACAAAAAGTCACCGGCACATAATGGAATTACAGCTATAGAAAGTCTTCGGAAAGACGAAATAGGAAGATACACGGGTTTTGAGATCTTCAACAAGTTTAGGCATGTCATTCACAACTTATTCATATATCACACCAACATCACCACAAATGGACTCATATTTAGTCAAAAGCATAACAAATTTTAAGACAAGCAAATTTTAAGACAAGCAGTAATGCAGAGCCGGTCTTTCGGTCTTTCCTATCCTAGTCGATCATTTCCCAGTGAAGTAACACAAATGCAATTAATGCACAAAATCGCTATGCTTATATCCTTTTCAGCATCTTCACACATACACGGCCACCTAAAAGAAACGACACTAGAATTAATCATTTCTCATAACACAAATGTTGGTGAAGTGTCACAAATTCGAATAGTTAAGGTAACCTTGGCGAAGGAAATTTACAATTTTCTAGGAAAGTAAGCAACCCTTCCAATTCCACAGTGAATGAATTGAATCCCATATATTTACCTCGTAAAGCTTGTAACTCGGTAAGCAATTAATTAACTTACGATTAGTAGACTCATGGGCACGCGAGCCTACTGGACTCACACATATTCGACATCAGCATTTTAGATTATGCACGTAATTATATCGACACTTATGTCCTTGTCATGCAGGGCAAAATGTCGAAAAAAAAATAACCTAATTCTAGAACCTACATAACTGCATTCAAGTTATCAAAATTTGTATAGGTTGGCACATGTATTCGACATTTCACCATTCTTGGCCAAGACTCATTCTAAAAATGCTTTTTCAATGTAATTTTGTTCTCATTCTCTGCCCTCCTTCTCCATCATCATCAAAATGAAGAGTAAATTACTCTCCAATATGATCAGAAGTAAAAGCAACAAGTGAAGCTTTTGCTTTTGGCCATCATAAGAGTCTTTGAGAGCTTTTAGGTAATTGATTTGTGGTGGAGGTGAACAAGGATGGCAAATTACAAACAAAAATCACTTTTCAAGCCAATCTTGGTCAAACAACCTCTCAAAACAAAGTCCCAAAGCAAACCAAAAAACCTTCAGTATAGTTAGACTCATCAAGAACTACATTATACTAATCACTGGACTAACAGCAACTCCTGAAAATTCACCAAAAATCAAGCATAAACACCAGACACCCTCATCAACTTGGACAGCAGAATTTCACATTAACATCATAATCAAACAGGTGATCACAACATTAACCACCCAATCATATCATCCAATGCAACAAAAGAACACAAAATAAAGTAAACTAATAAACCCACAAAAAAAGATCAAACCTTGAGAAGAACAGCAAGGGTATGGCCACCAATCAAACACCCAAAAGCCTCAAAAACATCATCAAACTGAACCTCCAACTTAAAAACCTTGCCATCAAACTCAACCACAAACTCAAAACAAGACCTTTCAGGCATAACCCAAGTCCTAACTTTCCTCCAAGTCTCAACCACACACATTTTCCCCTCACTTTGCAACAAACCGACATGCAAATCACCCTCACTAGCCCTCAACTTAGGCTCAATGGGCCTAACAACAACATCCTCATGAGAAGATGAGAGAGAGAGGAGTAGACCCTTGAAGTTAAGCTTCCTATCTTCAGACAGTTGCATGGCTTTGGCTTTTCCTTCAAGGGTGTCAAACTGTACCCTCCCATGACCTCTTGACTTCCAGTTTTTCCTCTCTGTGAAGATTTCTAATGCAAAGATTGTTCCTTTTCCTATCTGGGTTTCTAGGAATGTTAGTAAGTCTTGTGCTACTGCTCTGTATGGTATGTTTGAGATCTTTAGCGTTGGTCTTTCTACCTTTGGTTTGTCGATTGCCATGGCTGAGTGTCACTGTGTGAGTGAGGAGAGAGAGTGGAGTAGATTCTTGTTCTTTCTCTGCTTGTGCTTTGTTTTTGTCTGCCAAAAGGGGTTTTGAAGGTTTTTTCTGTTTTTTTTTTAGGGTCATTGGTCAGTATTGGTCAATGGACATCAAATTGTCAATGGGCCATTTTGGACGACAAGTCGACAAATATACCCAGTTTACACGAATTTAGAGTTTTTTCATTTCTTTTTCTAAAGTGTGTGTGATCAGACTGATCACTGTGATCATCAGATATAAAATAAATCTGTTAATTTCACTCGGACTGAGTTCAAACAATAAATATATATAAATTAATTGTCAAAATAGAAGTGAAACTGTACTGATACTTGAATTTTTTTTTTCTTCCTAAATTCGATATTTGATATAGTGAAACAAATTATAAGAGGTTATATGGTTAGCAAAAATGACCATATGAATTGTAACCTCCTAGGAAGTGATATTATGAGAAGTTGTTTGTTTGAGAATGTCATAGAAAGTCCGGGCCGACTCTCGTCGCCTCTTCCCCTCACTCTCCTTTCCCTAATATGAACCTTGAGTATAAATGCAACTTCAAATTCCCACAACGGGGAGGAAGTAAATCACCTACCCTCCCCTAGGTGATTAGAAATTCCTATGTTCATCCAAATTAATTATACCACTTCCTGGGATCCTTTAATTCACATGAATTGCAACTATATGGAATTATGGGAAGCACTACTTCCTACATTCAACCAAACGAACCCTATATGTTTTGAATATATTCTTATTGGAAGGTATTTTATTGGGCAGAGTTAAGTTAGTTTCAAAAAGTTCTATTTCGATTCTCAGAAAAAGGAAAATTCTATTACACGTATTACATTTTAGTTCAATCAACATAGAAGGCATACATTTATAAAATTTGAGGATTGATGTTAAGGAAACTTTATGCGCACTCGTTCATAAATGAAACAGAATTATTATGTCGAAAAAAAATAAAAATCCAAGTTGATCACCCCGTAGTCCAAATATTTCCATTTATAATTAAAATGGGTTTAAGGCTTTAAGCCCACGTACTCCATCGCACTATATTGACGTGTTGCATATTTGCATGGTTTGATCCTAAGATGAAAATAATTGAGTAATCTTATCTCTGACAACATATCTGAAAGACGATAAATCTCCTTCATCTCTACTCTATAACGAATTTTCTTTTTCAATTCATGTTCTCATTATTCATGATAGATCTATTTTTTAAAACTATCTCTGTTCCGCCACTTTCTATATCCATCTCCATCCTTACTTCACTTGGGCAGAATTCACTTGGACTCATCTTACTTTTATTGTGCTATAATACAAAAAATTGATAGTTATGTTATATTTTTATTTTTTATATTAAAACTTTATAATTTGTTAATAATGACATAAGGTGGGCTAGGCTAGGCAGGAACTAATTAATACCATCCAAGACGGATCTTTTAATCACAACCACTCCCATTCCATCATCCACCAAATCATCCTCCATTCCGACTCCAGCAACATCCACCTAGATTCTCAGCATTGTCATCTCTGCCGGTGAGTGTTGGCTTGAGTTGGAGCGTATTTCGTATTTAAATTGGTTTTAATTAACTTTAAAATAATTTCGACTGAGAAACATATATGGGCCTCGAGTCCTCGACTACTTGAGCCTCCTAGAAACAATAATTTCTGAAAGTCCGCTTAGGTGACCCATTGGATCATGTACAGACATACGGTCCAGAGAGTCAGAGACTTAGAAGATTGCATGACATCACACCATGTCACCCCCTCGTCAACCTTTGAAGTTGAACTAATTGTTGCCTGTACTAGTGTACTCCTACTGACATTCAACCTTCAATTTTTTTCTCTTTGATTTTCCGTGTTTACTGCCCTGTGTTCATTTTGCTCACTTGTCACACTGCAAACATTATATTCCTACTGGCAAATTGTATGAAAAACACTACTCCGTATTACACTAATACAACTTTACAAGATGACATAATGACAATCATTGCTAATTGCGATCACAAGATCAGTCTCGAAACCGAATAGTACACTACACACTCATCATGAGAGTTGATACTCCAACTCACGTTATATGTATGATAAAGCAGAAGCAGAAGCACTAGGACACCTTATATGTATCATAAAGCAGAAAAGCCAATTGCATTGTGATCGACCCTTGTTGCTTCTTGCTTCTTGCTTCTCTGACCTTAGTGACCTTGTCCATATGTTAATACATGGAAATACAACATTTCTAGGAGACTAGGACATGATCATGATTTATATACATTATTGGAAGACAGAAATCTAATTGCACTGTAATTGACCCTTGCTCGTCTAAGCTTATGACCTTATCCTGTTATCTATGACCTTCAGCTATTCACATATATGGGCTCCAGTCCCCAGCAAGCCACTGTAGATACACTCCAAACCACTGTACGAGCAACAAGAAAACTGAAAAAGAAAATGGCGTTGACAATCACAAAGCGTGAAGATGAGGGGCGTCACTCTCTTTTGCAGACTTTCCAGAGATCTGTCCTTGAGAATCTTACCCTTTATGCTTTCTTTGCTTCTTTTACCTTCCTAAGTGGAGAAGTAAAGTAAAGCACCCTTTTCAGCTTTACCACATTTCTGTGTATGGTTACTGAGTAATGAATAGTAGCTCCACTATACTATGTTTCATAATTACTTGGTAGTACCAGTATAAGTTTCTGGTACCATCTAGTCTGAACATGAACACTAGGATCAGAATACCAAGCTTAAAGAAGAAGATGGAACAGCAGTCAAAGCATGAATAAAATAAGCACTAGCACATTGCTTGTTCAGATTTCAAAACCAAAAAAGATTAAACTAAAGCAATAAGCATTAGTCCAAGAAATGTTGGGAAAATGCGCATTAACAAGTTAACAAACCTTGACGCTACTTCATCACACACTACATAACAACTACATGTGTGTCATTATACCAGTAATTAATGAGAAAGAATCACAATGTAACCAAAGCCAATGTGCAAGAAAACAACACAAGTATGAGATCAACAGGACTATAACAAAACACTAACATTTCATTAATCACTTTGATCAAGGTGGCCAAAAAGAATATTACAAAAACAAGAATCAACTCAGGGAAGAACCTGATCACTACAAGACACTGGTAAGACAACATTAAGTGGCCGAGGACCGCCACCGGCACCGCCATTCGTTCCCGGATAACCTGTAAACTTGCCCTTCTTAGACCAAAGCCAGATCTTAGAAACAGAAAAACTGTCCCCTCTAGTTCTCCTACTAATCTTCTTCCCTTCTAAATCACCATCCACCATACAATTCTCACTTTGTTCCATCATTTTCTCAACCTTTACACCAACATTAGCATCATCACAATCACCATTTGCACCACCAATATCATCACTTGACAATGCCACTTGCAAATTTGACTCAGCAAGCACATACTGACATGACCCCAAAGAGTAACATCTCCTCCCATCTATCTGACTACTATTGTTACAACTACTACTAGTACTAGTCTCTCCACCACTATCCTTCCTTTTCTCGTCACTCTCATCACCACCATTGGAGCTTCTAAACTTCCCTAACCTGACCGAGAAAACCCGTCTCTCGGCCGGGTTTTCCTCCATCAAAGTAGGCTTAACTTGACGAAATGAAGCACCATGGCCAGTGTTGTACCTAGTACTGTTACATATGCTACCACAATCATTATCTATAGAACACCCAAATGAAATTTCCCTCCAATAATCCAAACTAAACTCTTGATTTTCCAACCCTGAACTCAAAAGACTACCTCTACAAAGTGGACATGTAGAATTAGACAAAAGCCAAGTATCTATACAACTTATATGAAAAGCATGGCTACATAATGGTAACAACCTTAGCTTATCTTGGTCAGAGAATTCACACAAACAAACAGCACAATCAAATGGCTCCTTTAACCCCATTATATCCTTGTAATAAAATACTGGCAGTGCATCTATTAAAGCTTGGTCTAAACCTGAATCATGTAACCTAAACAACTGTTGCAACTGCCTTTGCAGGGTTTCAGAGTTTTGTGTTTCTGCTGGGTGTCTGGTTGAATGATCAGATACTGATGAGTAAAAAGATGATCTTTTCATCAGAAATCTCACCAACAGGTGTAGCATGCCAGAAATGAAGAACACTATGGCTAGAATTACTATAATTAACAGTACAACTGGGCTTATTTTACTGCTGGATGATGGTAATTGAGAGTGTGAATGTGAGGGTAATGATGGCAGAGGTGAAAATAGAGGTGGGTTTGTTGAAAGATTGTTGCTTTGGGTGGTAAATAATTTATGCATTTTTAGCAAATGGGTTTAGCTCAGTTTCACCCAAGGATGTGTGTATATGAAGAGAAGCATATGGGAAAATTTGTTGCTATATGATGATTGATATGGTTGTGTAGAAATGTGGGTGAGCTAAAAAAGATTCAAACTTGCTGCAAGAAAATGCAACAGGAAGAAAAAGAGGGAAGGAAAGATTGAATCTTGGGTTAATATAAAGATAATATTATACTAAGATTAATGATTATAGTAGTAAAGTAGATTTATATATGTATGTGGAGCTTGGGTATTTGGGTGACCTACTTGAAAGATTTGGAGAGCTGAAAAACCAAAAGGAGGAGAAAAGAAACATGGGAATGTGGTGGGTAAGTAAATGGTAAAGGCGATTTGTTATGGAAATATGTGTATTTGGGCCCAATAAGAAGAAAAAAATTGGTGGAAATTGGTTTGTCTTTAGATTAGCTAGAGAAGTTGTTTTGGTTGTTTTAAAGTTACATTAGATCCTTTTTGAGCCAAACAAACAAGCTTGATTACACTCTCTGACCTCTTTTCAGTAGAAAAAGAGAGATGGTTTGGTTTACAACAGAAAGGTAAGGTGAAGGAAGAAGGTGGGATTTGGCAGTCTCTGTTGCATCGGTGAGACGGTGACCCAGATAGCAATAGTTTTTTTTGGGTTTTGGCTGGCCAGCCACATATTAGTGGAGGGCCTTGTGACATGATTGTCTCATTTCACCATTTGTGATGCAACGCAAGTAGTACACGAGTTGTAGTGAACTAAAGTTGCATAGAGGTTTATCACAAAGGATAAATATATGTTGCTTAAAAACTTACTGTATGTAGTTTGTTTTGTTTGTATGTAAGATTTTGGATTGAAACTGAAACTGAATGAAGAGTACCTGTAATTAAAATTACAGCTAAAATTAAACTAAAAAAGTCTTATTATGGAGGATTTAATTTGGAAAAATTGTTAGAAATAATCTCTATGTCGACCGATATTGACCGATTATCCTTCAATAGTCCTTACTTCAAAAGTTGTTCTAAATAATCTATAGTTGAACACTTATGTCCTTGAGTAGTTTAATGAGATTTTAAAAGTATCTTAAAGTATAATTAATATTTAAGTTTTGGCTATGTATATATCAATCAGACTTGGTGGATTTTCTAGTTAAAATGAAAATAAACCGCTTCATGTGATGTTTATTTTTTTCATTCAAAAACTTGTTGTAAACCTTAATTAGACTATTCTAAAGTACAAGTGCGCGAGCAGGGTTGATTCCGAATAACTTATAAAATATATATTATTTTGATCGAGATAATCGGTCGAAGTAGAGATTAACCCTTTCGCTATTTAATTTCCCCAATTTTCAATTAAAGTCAATATAATTCAGTTTAGTTTATCACATTCGATAGATTTCAATACCTTGATAATTAAAATTGTAAAATCGGTTCCCAAATGTATCACATGTTTCAAAAAAAAAAAAACATTGATATATCTTATTAAAGAGTGTGGTATATAACCTTAACATTTTTGTATCATGTTTTTATTTGGGTTTATTTTTCATGGAGACACTTGGTATGCTTATGCTTCTAGCCCGTGTGCTTGAATGTTGAAAGTCAAAATCTGTTATTCTAATTTGATACGAATGAGCTATTTCAACCAAAAGTTCTAATTAATTAATAGCCGTTTTTGAGGTGCATCACATTTTTTTTTTCTAATTTATCTACTTGTTTGGTCAAAATTAAAGCTTAGGGGTCGTTCGGGATCGTTTTGTGTTTTGTGTTTTGAAAATATTAAAAACAAAAACTTGTTGTTAGTTTCGAAGTCAAATTTTTGGAAACGAAAGGTTGCAAAATTTAACAGGCTTGCACCTAGGCTCCGTAAAAAGAAAAAGAAAAATAACATAATGCTCGTTAATGTTCCATTTCCTCTCCACCGTCCCTTTTAAGTCCAACTGCCCCAAGTCCATTTTCTCTCTCCATATTCAATTTCAACTCCCAGCCACAACCATGGATGACACCAACTCTCCAACGTCGTACTACCACACCCACATCTCGTAGCATAAGATAATAGGCACAAAGTTTGCTGGTCATACAGGTTGGGGAAATAATGGAGGTATCGGTGGTGGCAGTGATTGTTGATGGTGGTATAGTGGTGGTGATTTTCTAAAACCGACCTGTCCAACAGATGGTGATGTGGTTGTTGTGATGGTGGTTATTTGTGTAGGTGAATGGTGGTAGTAGTTGGCGGCGGTGGTGACGGCGAGTCGGCAACGGTAGATTCCAAGGAAGACACTAGTGGTTGAAAATGGTGATACATGGCTGTGAACTTCTGTGATGAACGGTGAGGGTGGGTTGTAGATCTGTGTGTTTTAATGTGGTGGCCTTTGAGGAATGAAAACCAAAACATCAATCACGAAACCAAATTTTTTGGTTGGCTAAATAACGTTGCAAGTTTTGAAAAACAATGAAAAAACGTAATTGGCAACGAAACTTGCCGAACATGTTTTCGTTTTGAAAATGGGTTTGAAAACCAAAAACATAAAACTGGGCATGATACCGAACGGGCCCTTACTTTCTCCATCTCAAAACTTGTCCATCATGGACGAAGGGTATGAATTATGATCCGTGACCATTAAGATTAATAGTGCATACGTAATAAATTTTTAAAAGAAAAAGTATCTTCGAAGATAGCTTCAAAGCATATGTAGTTTTTTTTTTCGGGTGTAAGCATATGTAGGGGTTTAAATTCATCATTACTTCCTTACCGATCATACCATTAGTAGTTAGCATCACTATACTCATAACGAGTAATTCATAATGGAATATCCAATATAGCATGCTTCGATAAAGAGTGAAATTCTGATTTCTAATCATTTACTCCCTCCGGTTCTTTTTGGTGTTCCACAATTTTATTTTGATCCATTTTTTTTGTTGTTCTACATTTTATTTTTGGCATTTTTGTGTGTAAAATTCTCCCTTTCAAGTCGTTCATCTCTTTTCAATCCATTAATATTGTAATAAAAGGATAATCATTTCCATATTGCCTCTATTTGTGACTTCCTCAAACTATATGCCATAGTGGAACACAAAAACAAAACGGAGAAAGTATAATTGTAGTGAGACATGCATGATTGCGTAGGGAGGGGAAGAATAGTTGCTTTATCTAGAGATTTTACTAGTGGGTCTAAAATAGAAAAAATTCTCTCTTGATGC
Organism: Pharnaceum exiguum; assembly: GCA_900322385.1. NCBI lineage: Eukaryota > Viridiplantae > Streptophyta > Magnoliopsida > Caryophyllales > Molluginaceae > Pharnaceum > Pharnaceum exiguum. Next base: position 49,524 of record ONZK01001984.1, on the reverse strand, counting down.
TTTCAATTTTGACAAAAAAAAAAACGGAAACTCAATTGTGACATGATCTCAAATATTTTTGGTTTCCCATAGAGGTATTCCTAAGCCTTTGAGCCCAAGGTTAATCCCTATTTGCAGTGCGTGGCTGCCGCTGGTCTGAGGGAATTTACACATGATGGGAATCGAACACATGACTTCATAATTAGATCGTCCCCACACATGCATGTGAACTCAATGAGGCCTTAGATCATTGAGCCAACCCATAATCTCAAATTTAGTTAACAAGAAATGTTCACGAATGAAATGAAGAGGATCGGATCACTAACTAAAGAAATTACTCCATAGTACACTGAAGTGGGTCACTAATAGCTAATTTAATTTATTGTATCTATACGCCTATTTGATACCAATTTTTCCTGTTAACCTAATAATTTTATGACTTGTCATCTGATTTGCCCAATGCCAGCCAAACTATGAATACTATATTGTACTAATAAATCAAATACTTCTTTTGATGTGATTAGTGGTTAAGAAATCATGTGATGTACGTTGGCTGCCCCACTTACGAGTTAGGTAGGATTGGAAACTCTTTTTTCTCTCGATCATTTAACTGGAAAAGGAGCCAAAAAAAAAGTTCGATCAGTTCACATTTCAAATCTGAGTTTAATTTAAGAAGAGAGAGTTGCTCAAGTGGTAGAGAGCATACCTCCAACCCTTAAGGTTGGGGGCTCGATTCTTACCGGACTCAGTGCCTCCCTTTACACCAAAAAAAAAAAATCTGAGTTTAATTTGTCGTAATTCTCAGTTTTTTTTTTCCATGTAGAGAGTAGAGACGTACGTTATGCAAGTAAAGCGCAAGGTGAAGGTGGACTTGCAGTATTACTGCGCTCTTATTTCTGTATGATCTAGACTTCTAGAGTGGGGTATTTGTGTATTTTTATTTTTCTTGATTCTGCCATCACGCTTTCATGGCATTGGCAATGACAGTACTGGAGGAAATCTGAAGTTCTGAACTCACTTTTAACTATGCAAAATTGCAAACATTTCATGTCCATTTTACCGCAGCAAAGTCTAATAAAAGTGCTTAATTCAATTCGTCCCTAGCTGCGCTGTGTGGGAAAATTTTGTATTTCCCGTCCGATTTGAACAACTTTTACTAAACGTTTTCTTCTTTTTTATGTAACTTTTTTCACAATATATCAAATTGAATTAGTAAATAAAGTTGACCAGAAAAGTCAGAGTAATTAAACATTCAAATCAATAAGGGAGTACGTTATATCTGATTACATTTGGTTATACAATTTTCAAGTGTTCATTGTATACGCTATTTTAGTTTTCATTTTCATGTATGGTAACTTGTACTGTAGTACATTACAAGGACTACTTAGTAGTAGCTAGTCCTTAACGAGCAGAAGGAACAATGCAGATCGATGTAGAGGCAAAATTATTCGCTGTCTAGTTTTAACTGAATCTTACCACATAGGAGTAAGAAGTATATATCCTAAAGAGAAGGATCGATCGGATCAATTAATTCATCCCGGCGCCCACGACATTTTGGTCCTCTAATTTCACTCGATCAAAAGGTGGCTTGAAGCCTTGCAACAGTTTCAAAATCCAACTGAAATGCTCTCGTAAGAACCTCCGGCGAAATAGGTGGCGTAGACCCAAAGACAGCGTTAGCAATTGGAACAATCCCAGGGTTCTGGCTACCAAACACGTTAAGAGCAAAGGCAGGGCGATTTTCAACATTTTGTTGGAAGTGAACTAGACCTTGAGGGATCAAAAATAACTCTCCTGTTCTAATGACCCTTGCATACAGCCTATTACCACCACTTTGCAAGTTAGAGGTCACAAAGCCTACATAAATTGTACCCTCCACGACATATACCATCTCAGATGAGCGCGGGTGTACGTGCGGCACAATGGTCCCAAAGGGCGCCAAATCGACCCGCGTAATGGACATGCCTTGTGTGTTGAGAGCCGGAAATGTGTCTGCATTTGCCTGTTGCACTGCGGAACCCAATATGTTGCTGGTGTTACCGGGTATTGTTAAGCCTTGAAATACAAAGTCGTTCGCCGTTACATCATTTGGGTTCTTGCAGAACAACCCATTGACCGTTACTGCAGAAACATTTGTGTTAGTAAAGTCACAATGCAATTGTGAATATACACATTTTGAAGAAGTGGTACGTACTAGTAACTTAATAAATTGACTAATTAAATCGATTACTAATAGTTGAACAATGAGGGATTGAACAATATATACTTGCGGACTGTGTGTCATTTATGCCGATGCAGAAGTCCTGAAGGGGGCCAGGATCACGAGCATTAGTCACGCACAGAACAGCCATCATCATTAGTACTGTGATGCTTGCGCTAATTTGAGTCCACTTCTCCATATTAGCTAGGGTTTTTGATTTATATTACGTACGTTAATTTGTACATACCACGCCTGCTGGTAGGGGTGGCCAATTTATAGTTTTATACGGTTATTCAACCTGACATCGAGGTGTGACTAAACGTGTATTTTTCTCCGTTTATTACTTTACATAACTTGGGGGAAGTAAAGTGCAATTTCGCTGTTAGTTCCATCATTTCAAGTTCAACTACATTTCTAGTGTTAAGTTAAAACTCGTTGACGCCTTTAATAAAAGTTAAAAATGTCTGACTTCCTATTTTTGTGTTAGGATAGCACTCACCGTAAAAACTTTTCCAATATAAAGTAGAAAGTTGTAGCCCAAACTTTTTAATAATAGCACCACTTCTCACAAATAGCTAGTACTCGATTCAGAAGGTCTTCATACTTAAAACGAGTAATGTATGTTTTTTGTTCAAAAATATATTAATTTTTTTGTTCTTATCTGCTAATAATGTCATATATATGGAATTTCCCCGTATTTTGTACGTTGAGGTGGATAGTTTCACACTTACACTTTGACATTGAAATATTGTGTTTTAGCGTCAATGGTATAATTCATAATCAAATAAGTTTTTGGATGAGTTAGGGATTGCAGTAAACTTCTTTAATTGGAGAATGGAGGAGATATAGAAGAGTTGTTGTTGAGAGTGTTTTGACCTACAATTGGGCCATAAAAGACATGAAAAAGAATCTCGTTTTTAGAAATCGTTTTCACCTACGCATACAACACTTTCAAAAAAAAAAAGCCAAAAAAACACCTTAAAATAATAAAAGTACTATCAAAATCACTCTACAAGTACTTCAAAGGGAATCCCAAATGAAGTTTTTATAATTCATCCACACACAACATTAATAATAATGGTTACTAGAAGAAATATATTGAAATTAAGAAGATTTTCACTCAAGCAAAAAGACCACTCACAATGAAATGAAAGTCATTTTCATTCATTTGAAATTCTAAAGTGTTTTCAAAGCATTCTGATTGTAGAATGCCATATTTCGGCAAGTCTTTGTTATATACCTGGTGTAAACTAACACCAAATAAAATTAAATTGTGACAGATTATAAGGGTATTGACTAATGGTATTTAAAAGGTGACTTTATAAAAATATCTAGTAATCATTGTCAATATAGTGGAGCTAGTCATGGGTATCTATTGGAGAACTGCCCAGCGTTGATGATGTATAAGTATGATACACAATCTAAAGACTACTTTCTCTGTTCCAAAACAATCTTTGCGATTTGATTTGTATTGGTTATTAATATATTGAAACTTTGACTATAAACTGAAAAAATATAGCATGAAGTTAATCAAAGAAATTATACTCATTTTCGATATTACTGAAGAATTTTTGATATATTACATTTAAAAAAATTACAATTTAATTAATATAATAGTCAAAGTTGAAAGAATTATGGTCTACAGCATGAAAAAAACATTTCACTAGTTCTTATTTTTAGTGAAATTGTGAGAAATCAATACATTCAATAAAACAATATAATGCCTTTAATTAGGGCAATGTCGAAAACATTATCCCTGTTTTTTTAAAAAGGGGAAATGTTGCTTACATCTAACCCTCGAGCACCTATATTAAATGTGAATTACACGGAGTAGATTGATGTTGTTATTGTTACTGGTTAAAGTAGTAAAATAATTAACTGAAAAAAGGAAAAATGTAAAAAATTAAAACATTTCGGGAGAGAGCGAGTAGTTGGCTAGTTGCTAATCTGCCAATTAAGTCGTTGGAGAAGTAACCATGAACATGATTATGTGGAGAGTGCTAGAGTGACCCGCCGGGTTAGAAACCCGGTAGTAGCACTCTCCCCTATCTCTCTAAAACTAATAAAGAGATTATACTAATTTTAGAGAGATATAGGCACATAAATTTAGTGGGTCGTTGACCCGGAGGGTCACCCAATCTTTTTCCTGATTATGTTCATTGCTTTGCTTTTTTGGCCTGGACACTATAATTTGTATTACCTATAAGTAATCTTATTTTTTTTGGATAAATATCAGCCACATAATTTCATTTTTATTGGTGTGGTGGTGTAAACATAGCTCCATTTAAAACTCCATGTGAAGATTGAAGAAGAATTATAAACTGTTTCCCGAGCAATGATAATAGTGTCAGTGACTCAGTTCGTACGTATCAACTTCATGTGATGTTGCACTGTTGCATTATACTAGCGTAATATAGAAGATTTTTTTAGCTTGTTGGTATAATATTTCTCGATCGCGCAGTTGAATTAGTATCAAATACTGTAATTAGTATGCTTGATTATTTATGGTTTGATTGAGCAATCGGTATTACACCTCTAACAAGTTCAATTTGCATATTCTATAAGATCATATATGCTTCGTTTAATTTGTCCGATAACACAACAATACTACAATATGGTTCATCTAAAACACAAACTGGAGATACTCAACTAAGGTATCATTAATTTGAAAAGCCCTCGTAAGAACCTCTTGAATGATAGGTGGTGTTGAACCAAACACGGCATTCGCAATGGTCACTAAACCAGGATTTTGACTTCCAAATGTAGCAATCGCCACAGCATGCTCACTTCCAACGTTAAGTTGAAAATGAATGAGACCTTGAGGGAACACAAACAGGTCTCCTTGCGTAAGGACCTTGGCAAAGAGCCTGTTACCCCCGCCTTGTAAGTTGGATGTCACAAATCCAACATACAAGATTCCTTCCATGACGTAGAGTACTTCAGATGATCGTGGGTGAGAGTGTGGCGGGTTTAGGCCGCCATCGGGTTCGTAGTCTATGCGGGCTATGGTTATTCCCTGTGTGTTTAGAGCCGGAAATTCGGTTGCATTCACCATACGCGCTAGGGATCCTAACCTGTTGCTTGTGTTTCCCGGTGTGTTGAACCTCCGGAAGATGAAATCGTTTACTGTAACGTCATTTGGGTTCTTGCAGATCATTCCGTTCACAAAAACTGCATGTATGTATACAAAAATTCGTTAAGATAATACTCCCTAATAAAGTTCCTATCACACCATATATAACAGAGTACTAAAAGTCATTTTATTATCGATTATATCCATCACTCGATCTGTATAGAAGGTCAGAAAATTAGATCCACATATTGCTTCTACCTTAATTATGTGCTTCTTAACTTTTTTTGTCGTTGTAATATGAGCTTCTTAAGTCTTAACTTTGTCAAGTACATATAATTTGTCGTATAACTTTCATCATATTAATCAATTTGATTGTAACTCTGTAAGGTTCTAAGGCTGGTACCGAGCTTCTACTGATTAATTAGTTTATCTTAGCATTTCCAACACAAAATTCATTTTTTTTTTTTGATAAAACAAGTTTCAGCTTTAATATAGCGCACAGGCTAAATTGAGCGGTACAAAAAAGAATAACCGTTTGTCATCAATATAAATGACATTTTTTTTGCTTTGATCAATTTTCCGTTGTTTTTCTGATGACTCAAGATTATAACTGCAGTTTTGTGTACCTTTCACTTGATAATAGTAAATTGATTTGAAGAACTATACTTTTACTTGACAATGTTAATTGTTATAAGTAATACATATATTAAATTCATTTCAACTTGACGTGCGTAGCAAGGGTATAAAACTAGTCAATACTAATTTATATCACACTAATAACTATAATTCAAATAAATATATACATACCTCCAGAAAGAGTATTATTAACCCCCACACAAAAATCCTGGAGGGGGTCCGGATCTCTGCTATAGACTGCGGAAAGAGCCATGGCGAAGAGCAAGGCGCAAACATGGAACTGAACTCTTGTTTTCTGCATTGGACAAATCACAAGATATTCTACTTAGTGTTCGAGCTGACACTTAATCACAAAGTATTAGTGTATTTGTATTTGGTGAACTTTTTATAGTTAAGCTCACTTGTATTGACATATGCGTGGGTATAAATACACCACCAAAGGATCAGTTTACTTGTACCTATTCTTTATCCTCAAATCTGAAATAGGTGGTATCCCTTGTTATGCTTCAGCTTACAAGAAGTGTCTAATAGAAAATTGATAGTAATTTGTCATTCGTCTATTTTGATTCAAAACTACACACTTTCGTCTTAGAGAACGTTATATGTCTAATTGGAATTAGACAACAGAATTGGGTCAACTATGAAAAACAATATTGCTAAAATTGGCTACCATGTCTTGCCTTCTACACTTTTCAGAATGCAAATTAAGAAACTTGATTTGAAGAAGTAATTCGCCCAATAGGTCTAATGAATTGCTATTTTTTTTTTGGGTTAAAGATGATGATGAGCTACTATTAGGCAGGTTATGAAATTAGGAATGACGGATTTATGATCGAAAATGAAATCTGAACTCTGCAATGCTGTTCTTGACCACTATGCAAAACCTAAGATCCAGTGAATTACTTCAAAAACACAATGAAGTCCATACATCATCATACGTTGGCACGTTGCTACTATGTTCCCAAATTACAACATACTTCCAATAGTTTATTGTAAAACTCTAAAAAATAAAGAGAACTCCTAAAGTTATGGGCTCGATTATATTACCGGTCCTCGGTGCATCCCTTTGCACCAAAAAAATGATGCGCTTTTACTTTTTAGTGGGAAAACAGGCAATATAAGTTGGGCATTAATGTTTACGGTAATTTTAATTCAAGGGACTATTGTGTTAGCCCATATTTAACACTGGTAACGTTTTTTTTTTTAATGAAACACTATTAACAATTTTACTTTATATATTTTTTTTAGAGTAAGTACGACTGTACGAGGCTGCTGAAAATCCAGCGCTAGTAGACGTACATAGTCCATTAACAATAGGCCGATGAAAGATTTCAATAACCCAAAGCAAACTTACACACTTTTGTACAAGTGTACTGTGTACAACCACCTCTACTATGATCATTTGGGACAAATTAGAAGCAATTTCACTTCAAGATATTCAAAGATCATTCAAGACAACTTTTTTTAGTTTTATTGAATTTGAATTTTTTCAACAATATTTGAATCATATTTGGGAAATTTTCTAAAAATTAAAAAATCATAATAAATGGCTTTATTATGTTAGGTTTATTTTCTCAGAAAACTTGTTATATATCTTAAATAGATTGTTCCATTTTACAACTACAAGTGACCAATTAGAGATTATTCCGATCCCAATATTTTTCTGAAGTATGGATTGTTTAGAGAAAATTGACCGAAATAGGATTATTCCTAATATTTTCGCCATATTCAAAATATAATTCTTTCAAACTAGTCCAAATGGATCGGATTTTTATTTTATTTCAATCCTCGTAATTAGAGAAGTACTTAGAAATATTGCAAACAATTTATTATTCCACAAATGAACATAAATACAATGAAGAGAATGATAAAAGAAGCTCACAATTAAACTTACAAAATTCAATTCAGGTATACTGCATTGAGTACTGAACTATACAGCAAGTCTTATTCTTCAATCTCTACCAATTAAATTGAAAATCACATCTAAATATAATAAAAAAAATACTAGGCTTAGCTTATAGTCATCCCAGCAAGTAAATCCTTTGCTGCTGATTTATTGTAATGAAGTTCAGCAACAAATGATCAATATAATGTGTTTCATCAAATTAGAGTTCTGCTAGCCCTCCAGACCGAAACTGAGCTTGTAGAGCTTGAATAGCTTTCTCATCCACCTGAAAAGCCTTAGTAAGAACATCATCGTGGATGGGTGGCATGGAGCCGAATACGGCACTGGCTACACCTGTAAAGCCTGGAGCTTGGGTACCGAATGCAACGTTAGCGACCGCGTGGGTGTCACCAAGGTTGATCTGGAAGTGAATGGTAGCTTGAGGGAACACGAAAATGTCCCCTTTGTTAAGCACCTTAGCAAATAACTTGTTACCTACGCTGGGAGATACGAATCCAACATATAGGGTTCCCTCTATGACAGTGAGCATTTCGGAGCCACGAGGGTGGAAGTGAGGTGGGTTGACACCCCCTGGGACGAAGTCGATTCGTCCCATGGCCACCCCTAGTGTGTTAAGAGCCGGAAATGTGGTGACATTCACTTGTACAGCCTTGGATCCTAACTTGTTGTTCGTGTCTCCGACTTTGTTAAATCCTTTGTACAAGAAGTCGTTTACTGTGACATCCTTTGGGTTCTTGCAGAAGAAGCCGTTAACAAACACTGCATACGGAGTATATATTGATGATTAGAAAGGGAAGACGTTAGCTAGGAGGCAAAATAAAATTATTGTGATATGATGATGTTTTGAATTATTAGTCTTTTTGAAACAATATCTCTTAAACTTTTTAGATATGTCTCATGCGATAAGATTATCTAGCACTACACTGGTTTCATAATAAGTGTCTCAAATTATTTTAGTCTGGTTTTACTATACCTGCACTACATAAATTCTGCAATATATAGGAATATAATTAGCAAAGTTTATTAGGTGTCAGGCCATATAGCTAGAGTCAATCCAAAGTGTACAAAGAGCATACATACCAGCGGAATTAGGGTCGACTGTTCCAACACAGAAATCTTGAAGGGGACTAGGATCCGCAGCCTGGGCGACGTAAACAGTACTTACGACAAAGAAAACCCAACAAGTAATCTTAGCTGAGAGCTTCATACTCTTAATCTCTCTTAATTATTCAACGTCAATAAAAATTGGTATGAGCGGTGTGACAACTTTATTTTCCTGAAATATACAGTACTAGGATGTATTATTTGTTAAGATACAATGTGTTGCTTAGGAGGAAACGGCCTATTTATAGAACCTAAACTACGTAAAGAGAGGCAGTTTACAAAAACAACTCGACAGCTTGTTAATTGTGACCATGAAAATTCAAACTTGATAATATCGTTAATGTTGTGAGTCTTATTATTTGAAAGGTAGTACCTCCACATGCATCTCTTCCATACAATTAAAATTGCAATTGAGTCCCTTTTTTTATTTTTACGACGTACGTACGTGAGTTAGATAGGTGTCCTTCGAGGATCCTACTTGCATTGTTTTCTTTTGCCATTCCTATAATAATATTAGTATGTTCAAATAAGAGCAGACTAAGTTCATATAGACTTCTCATCGATATAGATCATATCCACTACAGTCCATATAATAAAGTAATCGAATTAAAAGATGGATTTTGGCATTTTGCAAACAATCTCGATCGATCAAGGAATATGATTTAATCGATCGAATTTCGGTCTGACCTCAGGAAGGCTGTTCCCAGCGATCCTGCATTCAGATATGGTGAATTTCTGTAAATAGTCAAATCCCTGGACTCAGCGTATATGCTACGAGTAGGAGAGTAGGAGAATTCAAAGGCTGAAAGCCTGAAACGTGTTCATAAATTTGTTCTCATGACCCAATTTATAGCTGCAGTACCTAGCCGGCCATCAAACCAATAAAAAAACTTTTCTGACCAACTATTACAAAACATTGGAAAAATAAAGTAAAAACAACTTGATGAATCTCTACTTTTTCCTTTTTTTTTTCTGGTTTCGATGAACCGCGCACACTCATATTTCATATTTGGGTAAACAATCAGTATCAAGAAGCCCACATAGGGACATCAATCCAAATAAGCTTTTATGTCAGTTTGTGATCTGATGGTCAAACAGCAAATAGAGAAATTATTTTAAGTGATCATGTGAGACGATATATAGCGGTCATATTATACGAACGTACATGAATTTGCATGCAGTTGGGTAAGACATACACGTAACAGATTAAGCTCAGATAAATAAAAATACATGTTCGATCAACAGATACACAGGGACCAAAATGGGCATTTTGTTACGCAAATGGGCATATTTAACAGAGCTCAGATATCTGTCTATTTTCGCTAGCAGCCTCGCATGCCGGTTAATGACGCAAATGGACGGAGCACATATTATTGGTCAGAAGCAAAAGTTAATTGCAAATTATGATATTGAATTGTGTTAAGTATGTGTGTTGTAGTGGTGATTACTTGTCCCACATTGGTTGTCCGTTTTGGTTTAGAGGTGTTAATAAGTGAGTGTGTCCTCCACCCATTGTCAATTGGTACTATACGGGATGAGGCATGCAGCCCGCATATTTTGGGTTGGATCTCACAGGGTTATTTGGTACATCAATCTGAAGGAGTGAAGCTGTGAAGGGTACACCGCGGAACGAGCTAGTTACTGGGATTACAAAAAGTAAAACTGAAAAATCGAACAAAACACAGCCTAAGCTATATATGATGGATATCAATGTCTAACTCCTGTGCAATGATCTTAATTATGAGGTCACAATATGGGAGATGGTTAGCCAGCAACTGAAACATGCTAATCCACTTATAGCGCGGGGTTAAGAGATATATGGCTTGAACATGTAATAAATTGTTATTTTTTCGAATAATATTATTATTATGTTCCTAGTAGAAATTAAAAACTCTAGCACATATTATCGCAAGGACCTAATTAATAATAATGACTAGGCTGAGAAACAGTTGTTATGTTTATTTCTAGTCTAGTAGAAAACTCTAGCATTGCCCTTCAACTAGCTAATATTATCGCAAAACAAGGACCTAAGTAATAATAATGACTAGGCTGAGAGCGCTTCAACGACTTGAAGTTAGCGTGTGTTTTGATCGTCCGAAATGTTATGAAATGAAACTGAACTGAACTAAAAAAACTGAAAAAAACTGAACTGAATTGAACTGAAAAAAAACTGAAGACAGTTATAATTATAACTAAAAAATAACTGAACTGAACTGAAAAAAACTAAACTGTAGTACTATCGACGAACAAAACACAGCCTTAGCTAGGCATTCACCAAGGGAGACAATTAAATGAGCTTATCATGAGATCGACGACGTTGTTCAGTGCGTGGCTACCTGATATCCATGCATGAACTTATGAGACGTTTTTCAATGGTTTATGCATTTAGTAGTTCTATTGGTCGGAGACATATTTAGCTGCTGTATTTGAACAAGAAAAGAAAATACGAACAAAATATGTCGTTGTTTTCGACATATGTAACCTACCTGAGAGAAGTCAAAAGCATACATAGCGGTACATTCGTTCACTTTTCTACTTTCATTCAATTTAGCGGATGATAAGGTTATTATTCCCTTTTCTCTGAGATTAAGAAGTCACGCACGTCAATGATCAAATCATCAATTGTCTGTTGTGATTATGATTAAACCCACTTATTGAAAGGGCGCTGCCCTACGTTGCACACCAAAAAAAAACCCACTTATTGAAAAACAATTTGTATATTATATTCTATATGTTATCCTCTTGTAGTCTTGTTTGTACACATCAACGTGTTAAGATAGCATCCTCAATCTTTTTGGCAAATAGTACTCGTGATTGCAACAGATTCCTTTGTAGTAAGTAACATATGAAAAACAGTTTCTCAAAAAAAGAAAAACATGGTATGAATGACAGAAGTCAAAGAGTAGGACATTGATCAGGCTTCAATTTGTCGAACATTACAAAACGTCAACAAAATCTAGAGTCCTAATTTACAATCTAATTGCGTGAAGAAACAGGATTACCAGCTCCGCTTAATTAATTTGTTTCGAAACATATGTCCAAATGTTGCAGTCCTATCACATTAATGGAATCAGTATGCGAGTACTTTCGAAGAGCGTTCTTTCATTTTACTTTTTTTGACGAAGAGCAGACTCCATAAAGTTCAACTTTACAGTTTGCGTTACCTTCATCAAGATCAAAACTCATCAAACTTTAGAGGGATTGCAAGTGAGTTGCATTTTTTTTTGGGAAATAAAAGTGAGTTGCAATTTAATTTTGGTGAAGTCTTGCATTAGATATAACTAGAGATATCTGTGTATGAATATATCCGCTTAGCTAGTAGCTAAGTTGCAACTTTACCTCTCATGATCATTATTAAGAAATAAATTATTTTGTCGAGGGAGTCTTGGTGTCATTACAAAGAGGCACATTTAATTAGGTATTAGACTATACCAATATGGGGTTGGTTGGAGTGATAAACAACTCCATACCGCTTAAACGAGGTCTCGAGTTCGAGTCTCAGCGTATATAAAAACCTTTATAGGGAGACTCACCCACTATAGACAGGTGTGCGACCCAAGTCGGATTTAGACATAATCGGAGCGAAACACAGGTGATTCCAAACTGGCAACCAAAAAAATAAAGAAATTTACGTATTAGACTATTTGGTTCCAATTTCTACTTCCTCGGTCTATAATGGCTCCCTTGTAATAATAAAACATAAAATAAAATGAAAGAGTTATTTTTATTGATCAAAATATTTTCTTTTTCCACATAAATTTAATTAATTTTAGTTAAATAAATATATATCTAAAAAATAACAATTTTAACATATTTGTTAAAGATTTGACTTTTGGAGTATGAAAGTAATAAGTACGAAAATGGTCAAAGGTTCTTTTTTTTTTTTGGATGGAAATCAAATGTTCTTAAAAAGTCCTAAGAATTTTGTGTGAGTTGAACCATTGTTGTTGGGCTTTAGGGGGGGGGGGGGGGGGGGGGGGGGGG
>ONZK01001984.1:4065-15062 GCA_900322385.1 Pharnaceum exiguum | reverse complement strand
ATGTAATCTAATACTATAGTCTTGTCATTATCAATAGACTTTCATTATCCTTTCAGGGGTATCTTAAAATTGCCCCGTTGAGTCACCTATTTGGAAATATGACTATTATGAGTACGCAGTGGTTAAAGAACCCTTTACCCTTTCAGGAAATAGGACATGTTGACTAATCAATCCAATTAGAACCAATCAGTAAGGAATACAATGACGGTAATAAGGACACATGGAAAACTTATCTACACACTATTCGATTCTACCAATTTGTCTCACATGCCGACTTGCCGTAGCTATACTTTATTACGAAATCAAATACAACAACAACATCTCAGTCTAAAATCCCACCTCAAATGCTAGTAGCAAATAATATACTGTACTGTTGTTTTGACACAAATAGCAAATAATGTACTGTTAAATAATATGAGTAAGTGTCACAATTTGAAAAAAATTATTTCATCAGACATTCCTTGTTCTTGTTGTTGAGCCTATACCATGCTCTTACTTGGCACTTACAAGCAAGCAATATAATGGAGGCGCCAATAAAGGCTAGCTCAATATTGGTTTCGTTAGCCTGTATTGTTGTAAGTCACAAAAGCAGTCAACTGGGTATGGTTAGACCCAATTAAGAAGCTGGAGAGGTGGCTTAGGTAGCAGGGCATACCAGGAACATCTTACAAGATCTTGTATCATGATTTCAAAGCAATGTCCTCAATGCGATCTCAGGCCTCTATGGTTTCTCTGATGATTATTTTTCGCGTGTCCGGTCGTTCCACCAACATCAGCTCATCACCAACCTTGATATGTAAAGCATCACCTCAGGCTTAAAGTCTTAATTACAAACCTTCAAGGTAAAATGATCGATGCTCATAAGTCAAGACCAATAATGGTCAGAAAAAGCACAAAAAAATGTTGGACCTGACACACCTAAGGCAAGTCTTATCAATTTAGTGCTTGGCCCCAAGAAAAGAAAGTAAAGGCCAAATCCGTTTCTGATTTGATTACGAAACAACAGCTTCAACAGGACTCAAGACCAATAATGGTCAGTTTATGTAAGATGAGATGCTACATTAGTGACTTACTATTAGTATTAAGCAAATAGAGAATTGAAAAGGAAAAGAACCAAGAAATGGAAACAATAACCACAATCTCTACCTTGATAACACTAATATGCATAGTTGTTGTCATAGGATTTATCAGAGTAGTGAACTGGGTATGGGTAAGACCCAAGAGAATTGAAAGATGGTTGAGGCAGCAGGGCATTCCTGGAACTTCTTACAGGCTCTTGATAGGGGATTTGAAAGATGACAATTCTATGCGTTCTGAAGCACTTAAAAGACCAATGAGCAGCGTCTCCCACAGCTATCTCCCGCGTGTAGAACCACTTCGCCATCATCTTACAAGCCAGCTAGGTATGTTGCAATTTTTTCCAGAGGTCCTTGTACAAAGATACTGTAATTGCACAAGATATACTAGCAAAGCTTGCTGATCATTTTCTGAATGGATACAGGAAAAGATTTCTTCACGTGGGCTGGTCCTATACCAATGGTGACTATCTCAAAACCTGAGCTGTTTAGAGAGGCATTTACAAAGATACATGAGTTTCAAAAGCCAAAGTTGAACCCCATAAGTGACAAGGTTTTCTCAGGCTTTGCTAGCTATGAGGGGCAGAGATGGGCAAAACACAGGAGAATCATCAAGCCAGCTTTCCACCTTGAGAAACTTAAGGTCATTTCCTCATATACCCTAATCAAGTAGCTCTTTTTTTTGGCCCTTAAAATTAGATAATCTAAATCCTCATAATTAACTTTTAACTTTGGAAATTAGACAAGTGAGCACTGTTCAGGCCTCCAGCAAGACACTCTGGAAACTTTAGTGGAAGAAAGTTAATCTTCCAACCTCAAGCCTAGTTCAACTGTCATGATCTTTTACTTTGTTGATAGTTTGGTACTTGGTAATAATGATTTTTCACAGATCATAACTTCATACCAATCTTTCCCTTGATGTTTTCTACAGCTTATGTTGCCGGCATTCTACGACAGTTGTTCTCAGATGATCAGTAGCTGGGAGAAGGTAGTTGCTGAAACAGGTTTCAGTGAGTTAGATGTCTGTCCATATCTAACAACACTCTCGGCCGATTCAATATCTAGAGCAGCATTTGGAAGTAGCTATAAGGAGGGACAGAAAATATTTGAACTTCTGAAGGAGCAAACTGTTTTAGCACTTACCATGCTACAATCACTTTACATCCCAGGATTGAGGTATATCTCATAGTAATGTTGTGTACTGCTTAATAAGAATGGAATAGTTTCATCTTGTTGGTTATTTCAATTCTTAGATACATGCCAACAGCAAATAATAGGAGATTCAGGAAACTTGACAATCAAATACAGACTTTATTGAAAGGAATCATTGATAAGAGGAAGCAGGCCATTTTGAATGGAGAAATAGGCAAGGCTGACCTGTTGGGTATACTCATGGGCTCAGATACAAAAGAGATCCAACAATCTGCAGCTAATGGTAGTAACGGTGACCATAATGGATTGACGATGCAGGAAGTGATAGATGAGTGCAAGACATTCTACATAGCTGGACAAGAGACTACTTCAATACTTCTAGTGTGGACATTGATTTTGTTAAGCAAACACCAAGACTGGCAAGTCCGAGCACGAGAAGAAGTCCTGCAAACATTTGGATGCAAAGTACCGGACTTTGAAGGGTTAAACCATTTGAAGACTGTAAGTTCAATTCCTCACAAGGAGGATAAATCACAAATATTGTCTTCAAATTTCATCCTTCTCTGTAAACAAGATGATAACTCACTTCACTATGTGTTTACTGTTTGCTTCAGGTGACCATGATACTCAACGAGGTTCTCAGACTTTATCCACCAGCAACTCAGCTAAGTCGCGCTATCAACAAAGATACAAAACTCGGAGACCTTACACTTCCAGCAGGAACATTGGTCAATTTCCAAGTTCTCTTCATCCATCGAGACAAGGAATTGTGGGGTGACGATGCTGAAGAATTCAAGCCAGAAAGGTTTGCTGAAGGGATATCGAATGCAACAAAAGGGAATGTAGCCTTCTTCCCTTTCGGTTGGGGACCAAGAATATGCATAGGGGAAAAATTCTCCATGATCGAAGCCAAAATGGCGTTGTCCATGATTCTACAACACTTTTCTTTTGAGCTTTCTCCATCATACGCTCATGCACCAAGGGCCATTATGTTCTTCCTCCACCCTCAACATGGTGCTCAGATTATCCTACACAAGCTCCCTAGACAAATGTAACCTACTAAGCAACTATAGTGTACTGTTATCATTATATCAATAGACTTTCATTAATAGTCTCTGACAATTTCCCACTTCACTTCCCTAACACTGTGAATCATATATTTGAAATCAGGTATCTTCTTTGGTATTGTTAATACAAGCTCAATTCTTTTTCATTTTCCAAAAAAAAAAGGGCAGCAAGCAGAAGTCACATAAAGCATGATCATCATAGCTAACACTAGTTTCTAATGTCCCATCAATATTTTTATGCAATAATATGAATTAAAAAAAGTGAACTTAACACAACCCAATAGTTAACTGCTCCTAGTCTCTTTTTTTTTCTTTGTTGACAACGATAGTCTCCTATTTTATGCATACCAAGAATTAAAAAAGTGAACTTTACACAAATGAGAAAAGGAAATCCTCAATGTTGGAGAGGATCCAAATTCTACATGGAGATGTGGAATAATAGGTTCCAATAATGGCCATTTTCCCGTGTACACCACGAGCAAGGGTCAGGATCGTTGTTGTTGAGTCGCCTATTTGGAAATGGAACATGTAGACTAATCAATGCAACAATTAGAACCAATCAGTAAGGAATGACGACAGTAAATAAGGACAAGAGGAAAACTCATCCATAGACTATTCAATTCTACCAATATGTCTCACATTCCGTATTGCCGTAGCTATACTTTATTACGAAATCAAATGCTAAGCTAGTAGCAATTATATGAAAAAAAATTATTTCATCAGATATTCCTTGTTCATGTTGTTGAGCCTATTCCATGCTCTTACTTAGCACTTTCAAGCAAGCTAGGCAATATAATGGAGACACTTAAAACGGCTAGCTCACTATTGGTCTCGTTAGCCTGTGTAGTTTTACTCATAATAGTCACCAAAGCAATCAACTGGATATGGTTAAGACCCAAGAAGCTCGAGAGGTGGCTTAGGCAGCAG
Organism: Pharnaceum exiguum; assembly: GCA_900322385.1. Lineage (NCBI taxonomy): Eukaryota > Viridiplantae > Streptophyta > Magnoliopsida > Caryophyllales > Molluginaceae > Pharnaceum > Pharnaceum exiguum. The sequence continues at coordinate 10,840 of ONZK01001984.1, read as the reverse complement.
GGCATACCAGGAACATCTTACAAGATCTTGTATGGTGATCTCAAAGAAATGTCCTCAATGAGAACTCAGGCCATCAAAGAAACCATAGGTGGTTTCTCCAATGATTATTTTTCGCATGTGCAGCCGTTCCACCATCAGCTCATCACCAAGCTTGGTATGTACTAAAGTAATTTAGCATCCTGAATGTGTAAATACCCTTCTTAACTCTTAAGTTACAAATAATTCCGTAGGAGTTAGTTAGGCCTCTGCCATCACTAAGAAGAAACCAAATAACATCAGCCTTCTGCAATACAGTAGTTCATAATATGCAGTAAATCTTTAAAGACTTCCAGCAAATACTCATCAACAAGTTTACGACTACCACAGGGACAAGAAATGCAATAACAATTTATGATCTGAACATCAGAGACAAATATAACAACTGCAGCGCCTCGATTTGCTGTCTTCTGCAGTTCTTACAATTTACTGAATTTGATTGCTTCAAGGTACTAAAGGGGGAACATACTTTACGTGGTCGGGTCCAAGACCAGTTGTGCACATCTCAAGGCCAGAGTTAATTAGAGAGGTCTTGGCAAAGATGCATGAGTTTCAGAAGATGCATATCAGCCCCATAGTCAACAAGTTGTTTCCAGGGCTTGTAAACCATGAGGGTGAGAAATGGACCAAACACCGAAAGTTGATCAACCCTGCTTTTCATGTGGAGAAGTTAAAGGTTATAACCATGACTTCTTCTTTTTTGTTTAAGGCTACCAAATGCAATGTTCATACAGTTGATGATTTAGCTAAGAGTAGACTAGACTGATATAAAGTCTGAAGAAATGACATGTTTTTGCAATAGAAGCTAGTAAAAGGTAAACCATACAGATAAGAACACATAGTTAGACTGAGTGATTGATGCTTCCCGATATCTTATATTAAGGCACAACATGCTATATCAGTTTCCCATTATCTGTTCTGTATCTGAGTAGCTCTACAACTGATTGGCTAATGTTGACTGCAATCTCATTATGTTACCTCTTGATGTTTGGTGCAGCTAATGTTGCCAGCTTTCCGTGACAGCTGCAATGATATGATTGATAAATGGGAGAAGATAGTAGCTGAAAAAGGATACAGTGAGCTAGATGTTTGGCCATTTGTTAAGCAACTATCTGCAGATGGAATTTCAAGAGCAGCCTTTGGAAGTAATTATGTGGAGGGGCAAAGGATATTTGAACTTCTGCAGGAGCAAACTGCTATTACCCTTTGCCTGATGCAGTCAATCTATATCCCAGGATGGAGGTAATTTGCGCTGTTGCATTTTTTTCCCATCTTTCTGTTCAAAAAATGGTTTAACTTGAACTCATTGAACCGATTTATGACCAGATACCTTCCGACAGCAACCAACAGAAGAATTAATCAAATTGAAGATCACATACACACTTTATTAACAGGTATCATAGACAAGAGAAAGATGGCAGTGGATGCTGGAGAAGAAGCGAAAGATGACTTGTTAGGTATACTCTTGGAATCAAATTCAAAAGAAATACAAGCAGAAAATACGAATCAGCAGTCTGGATTGACTATCAGAGAGGTGATTGATGAGTGCAAGCTATTCTACTTTGCTGGACAAGAGACAACTTCATCACTTTTAGTTTGGACATTAATATTGTTGAGCAAGCACCAGACTTGGCAAGTCCGAGCTCAAGAGGAGGTATTGCGAACATTTGGAAACAATGTACCACACTATGAAGGTTTAATCAACTTGAAAACAGTAAGTTTTGTTTTATGTTTATATTGCACATAAGTCGCTGTGTTTTAGTCTATGGCTCATATGGACTTGCAAGTCTTACAAATTTACTGTGTTTAGGTCACCATGATACTGTATGAGGTTCTCAGATTGTACTCACCAGCAATGCTACTAGCGAGAAGGGTTTACAAAGATACGAAAATAGGAGATCTATCACTTCCTGCAGGAGCACTAATAAGTTTGTCAGTGTACAAACCTCACAGAAGCAAGGAGCTCTGGGGTGATGATGCGGATGAGTTCAGGCCAGAGAGGTTCTCAGAAGGGATATCTAAGGCAACAAAAGGGAACATCTCATTCTTTCCGTTTGGTGGCGGACCAAGAATATGCATAGGGGAAAAGTTTGCCATCTTGGAAGCTAAAATGGCTTTGTCAATGATTTTACAACGCTTTTCTTTTGAGCTATCCCCATCATATGTCCATGCACCTATGCCAATCATATTTCTCGAGCCCCAATTTGGTGCTCAACTCATTTTACATAGGATTACAAAGGACCAAGAATGTAAGGATGCATTTATGATGGAATAAGTGAAACCTGCCCTATCCCAACCTTTGACTCTCAACTTGATGAGTTTTTTTTTAAGGGACTTGATGACTTTCATATTGAAGAATTGAACCATGATCAACTAATGGCTTTACATATCATGAATTTGTTAATGCGCTAACATCTGTCACCTGATTGTGTCACTAATAGAGGAAGGCCCAAGACAAAAGCAACTTTCTTGGGTTTCCAGCAGTAACAATTATATGCTCTGCTTCATCACTAACCAAAGCATAGAGAATTGAAATCAACAGTGTTGTAATATATAACCAGAGAAAAATATGTAAACAAGTCAGTTGTACAAATTGACACCTTGAGTCCTTTGTTGGTCTGCAACCCCAAAACGGTACAATTTAGCATTCTGCACAATTGTTGGCCATTTTATTTATTTTGTTGTGGACAACTGTGGATACAACGATAAGAAGTTAAGAACCCATAAAACAAGATAGGAGCTGCTTCCAAAAAAAAAAGATAGGAGCTCACTCATTGTTGCACTGTTTACAATGAAGTTTTTTTTTATGGCAACTGTTTTGGAAGGAAGTTTGCGCATCTTGTTGTAAATAAAATCCATACTACACAAGCCTACAGGGATCATCTGGTGAATCTACTGTAATTTCACTCGTGCACTCTAAGGATGGCCACCAAAAACAGGTAAAAGTCAGATACACAGCTTCTGTATTTACCATAAATTAATAGGCAGAACTGCAGAAGTCAGTGCCTAAGTTTCAGAGACTCCATCCCTTGCAGTATCAGTAACATTGAAAACTGCAGCAGACAAAATTGACCAGATCTGTACACTCCCACATACTATTGATTAAAAACTACTCGTACTAATTAACCCAATATCCAAAGAATATAAATATTCAAAAGCCTATCTCATTACATTGTCTAAGCAAGCAAATTTTAACTAAAATATCCCTTGGCCCCCAAGGAAACAGAACCAAAAAGGCATTTGACTAGTGCAACACTAACCTTCCATCAGCTTTCCTTTCTCATCTCACTCTATAGCCCATATCATTGCATTATCTATCACTTCTCTTTGTCCCCTCTATAAGTATATATAATGTAAGAAGCTTATACAAGGACACTCATAGCATCAAACTAGGCAAAAACATACAGCCAAAAATGGAAGCACCTACAACAACCACAGTCTTACTTACACTATTCTGCATAGTTGTGTTTACAGGCTTAGTAAAAGCAGTAAATTGGGTATGGTTAAGGCCTAAGAAGCTGGAGAGGTTTTTTAGACAACAAGGCATCCCTGGCACTCCCTACAAGCTCTTAGTTGGAGACATGAAAGACTTTGTCACCATGCGTGATCAAGCCCTTGAACAACCCATGAGCAGCTTCTCCAACAACTATGTTCCTCGAATTGAATCTTACCGTTATCAGCTGATGACCAAGTTCAGTATGTACTCTTACTGTCATCCCATGCCACAAACTTTTCTTTACAACTTTCTGATGATCTGTGTCTACTTACTGCTATATGATTGTGCATGATATTAAGGTAATAAATTAGTGTTTTCACTATCTATCTATGCAGGAAAAGATTTTTACATATGGGCTGGTCCAATACCAATGATTAACATCTCAAAGCCTGAGCTGATCAAAGAAATTTTGACAAGAATGCCTGACTTTTCGAAGCCAAAGTTAAACCCCATGGCTAACAAGCTTTTCCCTGGCTTTGTAAGCTTCGAGGGTGAGAAATGGGCCAAACATAGGAAGATGATCAACCCTGCTTTTCAAATGGAGAAATTGAAGGTCTAAACCTCTAGAAAACAATGTTATGCTTAACTATTCATAGCTTATATTCATACATTACTAACAAGTATGGCATGATATTCGTCCAGTTGATGCTGCCAGCATTTTATGATAGCTGTGCTGAGATGGTAACCAAATGGGAGAAAGTAGTCGCAGAGACGGGTTCCGGTGAGTTGGATGTGTGGCCGCATCTGACAACAGTCACTGCTGATGTGATTTCAAGAGCAGCATTTGGCAGTAGCTATGAGGAGGGGCAGAAAATATTTGAACTTCTACAAGAGCAAGTTGTTTTAACTATTTCTATGCTTGAATCAGTATACATTCCAGGAATGAGGTACACTTTTTGACAATCTGTAGTTTTTTTTTAGCTTTCAGTGAAGTAAATAACAACAACAACCGAGTGTAAATTCCCATTCAATGGGCAACCTTACCCAGTTACCCCTGTTTAGAGAGGTTTTTCCAAGAATTTCAGTGAAGTAAGGCGTAGTGTGTACTTAATTAAAGCAAATTATGTTCAGGTATCTACCGACTAAGAGAAACAAGCGATTCATGGAACTTGAGAATCAAATACAGAGATTATTGGAAGGGATCATTGGTAAGAGAAAGCAGGCATTGGAGGCAGGAGAAGAGACCAAAGCAGACTTGTTGGGGTTACTCATGAATTCCAATTTAAGAGGCATTGAACAATCTTCTGGAAACAACAGGAACCAACAGGTTGTGATGACAATGCAGGAGGTGATTGATGAGTGCAAGACATTCTATATTGGTGGACAAGAAACAACTTCAGTGCTTCTTGTATGGACATTGATCTTGTTGAGCAAGCACCAAGATTGGCAAGCCCGCGCACGAGAAGAAGTCCTCCAAATATTTGGAAATAATGCACCTAATTTTGATGGGTTGATTCATCTGAAGACAGTAAGTTTCTGCTCTATTGTCAAATGGATCACTGAAAAATGTCATTTTTCGTATACAATTTAGGTAATTGATCTTCAGACTTCAAAAATTCAATTGACTGAACTTCCAACTGTATATGTATTGCAACAGGTGACTATGATACTCAATGAGGTTCTCAGACTATACCCACCTGCACCTATGCTCAGTCGAACCATCAACAAGGACACCAAACTTGGAGACATGTCACTTCCTGCAGGTGCATTGGCTACATTGCACATATTGTTCGTTCACCGGGATAAAGAAATTTGGGGCGATGATGCAGAAGAATTCAAGCCAGACAGGTTTTCTGAGGGGGTAAGCAAGGCAACAGGAGGAAACATATCATTCTTCCCATTTAGTTGGGGACCAAGAATATGCATGGGGGAAAAATTCGCCATGACCGAAGCTAGATTAGCATTGTCAATGATTCTGCAAAAGTTTTCATTCGAACTATCACCATCCTATGAGCATGCTCCTATGACTAGGTTTACCTTACAGCCCCAACATGGTGCCAAGATTATATTGCACAAGCTTTGATTTCATGTAGTTACTCAAAGCTTCAGATAGCTGATATGTTCACCGCATTTGATTTGTTACTTAGGAGACAATTACACACAACTTGGCTTGAAAACATGTTGAAGATGTTATTTCGTGTAGTTGACTGCTTAATCTTATACACTTATACACCCATCCCCTCCCTCACCCTACCCACGAGCTCAACCAAACCCAAAAAATCAGACATGATACAAAATTACATAACATATTAAGATGTAAAGTGGTCATACTCAACCTGCGCTAGTGATACACATGTAACAGTGAATAAGATACTGCTTATTTTTAGGCACCCTTTTCAGACTCCCCTTTGTCCTTTAATGGCTTCATTTAATAATTAAAACTACCCATCAGTTTAGTAGATCGAGTTCAATTAGCTCCTCTCAATTAGGTTCGATTATGTTATGTTCAGTTTCTAGTTCCATTTAACCTGAGCTATTTGTCCAATAGAATGTTCGCATAAGATTGAAATGAGAATTTTTTTTGTACAAAACTCTAACAAAGATCAACCGAATGCCCCATATTTGTACGGTTGTACCATTTGTCGATGAAATTTAAAGCAAAATGGGGAAATTTTCAGACAAATTATATCATATATCCGAATGTACCTTTAGCAAAATGGGGAAAGCAAGTAGATGATTAAATATTGAGCACTTAATGTTTCCTGCGCTTCTCAAAAACGATACATCGACTTTTCATATATGATCAAACAAATATCTTACTCTTACGAAAAAATTGAGAATAGATAATAATATATTCGATGATATTTGATGATCTTTAATTAGTTCACGATAAGTAGGAAGACGCCTCTTAACTCCTATAGGCATAAGGCGTGTATTATGCTTGGAGATTCGTAAGCATGAGATGGTTAGTAGTAAGATGGAGACTTGTATACTGGTGATGGACTCTTGTAGATAGGTGCAGGGGAGTAGTAAGATGGACTCTTGTAAGCTGGTGATGGTGAGTAGTAAGATGGAGACTTGTAAATTGGGGATGGTGAGTAGTAAGATGGTGAGTAGTAAGATGGTGATTTATAGACAGGTTTTGGAGAGTAGTAAGATGGAGACTTGTACACCGGTGATGGTGAATAGTAAGATGGAGACTTGTAAACCGGTGATGGAGAGGAGTAAGATGGGGACTTGTACACGGGTGATGGGGAGTAATACGATGGAGACTTGTAGACAGGTGATGGGGAATAATACACT
>ONZK01001983.1:71283-88461 GCA_900322385.1 Pharnaceum exiguum | reverse complement strand
AAATACCCCGTACAGAATACGGTATCTACAGTGTGTCCAAAATTGAATTTTTAGTAAACCATGTCAATATTTCCCAGATCTGAAACATTATTTCAATATGGCATATATATCCTATGGGTATGGGGTATTCATACCTTGAAATGTTCCTCATGATCTAAGGGATGCCAGGGGATAAAGTTAAAAATTATGGGTTTATGGTTTAAGAGAAATTAATTGTTGAAAATCATAGTATAAAACTGGACATTGAAGGTTTGGTTTTCATGGTGCCTCTGAAATGAAAGGGCAAGATCGGGTCCAAATATTGCGAATTTGGACTTGAGCTCAACATGAAAGTTGTAGAGGACTTCAAGTAATGGGGGTAACCCAGGGATACTTTTCAAAGAAAAACTCTTGATCTACTTCAAAAATTGTGATTACCGCGGGTTATGAAACATGGATAATCAGCTTGACATGTAAACTTCAAAAATTCATAACTTTGCGTAGGAGACTCGTATTAACACAAGGTCAAGGCCTATGGCTTTCTGGAAACCTAAAGTTTTAATTAAAATTTTTAGTTTAATTCTTGGTACTAATGAGAGACACGAGAATGGCGCAGCAACTTCCGACAACATAGCACTAGTAAAACTACTAAACCGGTTTTAACCATTTTTGATCCAAGGCCTAATTTATATGTACATACACTTCATTTTCATGCAAATTAAAATGGTGAGAGTGAGAGGAGTAAAATTTAACATTCAAAACATCCATTTTCCTCACAAAATGCTCCAAACTCGAGGGGCTCTAACCCACCGTTTGCGGGGTGGTGTTTTAATAACACCTAGTAACCAAAAAGTGAGGATGATTGAGATCCGGTCACCGTTAGCTCCCAGCTCAATGTCCCCTCAAAAAATGAAACGAAATAGGGAGGGGGTTAGAGGTGAAAAAAATGGGTTAGTGGCATAAAATCACAATATCAATAATAATAATGACTTGAGATGACATGAAATGAAAAATGCATGAACATGAAATTGAAAGATGAGAACGAGAAGGTAAGAAAGAGGTTTACCCAATGACTCCCAAGTTAAGGTACTACCCTAATTTTTAGTCTCTTGAAGTTCGGATTAACTAGGTTGAAGTGGTAATTGTTTAATGAGTTTTTTTATATGTGATTAATTAGTTAATTAAACTAGCTATTACACTAAGTGATGTAAATAACTAGTGAGTACTACTAATATTAATATCACTATTAGCTAATTAGAGAGGGTTCATTAATTAATTAGTTATACTAGGTGGTAAGGAAGGAGGAAAGAGGAGCCCTTTGTGTGTTGGATGTAGGGGGGTATTTATAGAGAATTGTGGCTTGCTAGGTTTTTTATAGATGATTTGGAAAAGGGAAATTCAAAATAAATTTTTGTGGTAGAAATTGGTGTTGGATAGATATTGATTTTAGTCAATTAAATAACAAGTTGTGTGACAATGCTTGAAATCTGAATTATTTGGATCGACTAATAAAAATTATAATCGAAGAAAAGAAATGGTCAAAAGCCTACAAAATTGGGAAAGGTGGGGGAGAATACAAATTGAAATTAATAAAAAGCAAATGAAAACAAAAACAACCAGCTATCTACTGCCTGTGTTCGGCTTTTCCTCTTTGTGTCCGTTGCTTTTGCAAGTCACGGGTATAACATAGGCATTATCAAATTTTCTCTTTTTTTTTTAGTCAATTGTTGTTGTTAGTTGTCGACTTGTCGCTGTACATTGTTGTTGTTGCATGTTGTTGTTTATGGTTAGGCGGGAAAATGAAAACAAAGGTTGAGGATTTGATTGGGCTGGGACTTAGGTCGGAAGGAAAAGAGGAAGTGGGATGAGATTTTGAGAGTTGGGTTTGGTTTTGTTTCAAGGTTTTGATTTTGTTTCATATCTTTTTAATGTTTTAATAAATAATACAACTAATAATATAATTAGTAAAATTAGTACTACATATATGTTAGGGGTTTGGACACTTAAAATTATAAGGGTGTTGATAATTTAATAATTTCAGATAATTTACCCGTCTCAAGTGATTTTCAACTGAAGCTAATATTTGGTGTATCTGGGCACGTACCTAAACAGTATTATACATACCCACATATGTACCTATACGATTTAGTACTCACTTGAATTCCAAATACTTTATTTTAGTATTTTTATTTATATAACATAACTGTCAAAATTTTGGTGTCTACATATACCCTTATAGCTTATATCACCACAATAGTGAACTAGTTGGAGTTCGTGTGCTATGCACGCGACCCCCAAGACAGTAAAATTCATGAATAAATGTTTATTATTTTTAAGTTTTTTTTTTAAAAAAAATTATCAAACTTATGAGGTAAAGATTCAACATAGCTGATGAAAAAATCTAAGAGTATGGAAAAGTAAATAAAAGCATTTTGTCGTCATGCTTTATTAGATTTAAATGAAACATTTTACTAAGAAATAAGGGCAACCATGGTGCTGTTTGGGATCGTTTTCAGTTTCCAGTTTTCAGTTTTTTTCGAAACTAAAAACCAAATTTTGGAAATCAGAAAAAGTGGTTTCCAAATTTCTGTTGTCAGTTTTGAAAATCATAACAATATATACCATACCAAATGTTTTAATTTCAAAAATAACTTCATTATCACCAAGTTGAAAATATTTGAAAACCAAAAACTGAAAACTCACAATGATCCCGAACAATGAAAAAACAATGAAAAAAGACTTCCATCTTCAAAAACACTTGTATCTCAACCTTTCCAGTCACATGTCCTGCAAGCCTCTTCGGAGGTAAGCTCTTTCATAGTATAACTTATGGTGGTTCGTGACAAACGCGCCGGAGCTCCTCTGCAGCAAGCGGAACATGCCACGCAGTCTGTCATCAGGCCAACCCACATCGCCGTTTCCCCTCACTCTCCTTTCCATTAAAAAAATCAAGAGGTGAAACCAATTAGTGTAATAATGATGGATGTATACTACAGTTACCTACAAACAACAAACAAAGATCGGAAGGCAATGCTCAATCAGATTAAATTTGCTTCAGCGCGCGAATAGCACCCCATTATCACTACCTAAATTGCAGACCTGGAAATGTGACACAAACTGATTTTAAGTGAAGCAAGCAGCAATTTTAACTTGCCCACCTCATCTCCGACTTCCGCCTCGCACCACCCACCCCCTCCCCCCTCCCCTGGCGCCTCCACCCCCACCCCTACCCGCTTCAGATGACTGATAGAGAAAGTTTGAACAATTCATGAAACAGAATGCCAATTTTTTTCACTTCAATAACATCACACCAAAATACAAATAACTTCTTGTCCAAATAGCTACTATAAGATATGAAAATTAAATAAGGAGATTTGAAAAAAATTCATCAATGCCCAGCAAAGAATGAAAATAAATAAAAATATAAAACATTCACAATCTCCACACCATGATTCCCACTCTGTGGTTCTCCCACAAGAATAACTACCACGAGAATAACTGACACAATCAAAATAAACGCAAAACTTTTCGAACCAGCCATAAATTGTTCGTGGATTATCACAAAATAGTTAGACAACAAACTGACACCCATGCTGCCATGCACCAATGTGGGAAAAGGGAAATGAAGCCTATATGTCGTTGCGTCCACTATTAAAATGAGTTATCAAGCAAGCTAGGATTAAGTTAGCTAAGGCAAGTCAAACTGAGTTTCGTACCAATTCATCATGTCTCTAGCTATAAGAGGCACCGAAATAATTTTTTTCAAACAAGTACTTATTGTTTAACAGAACATTATCCCAATCATTAAACACAAGTAACAAATTCAACAATAAGCGTACAAAGCACAAGCATTACAAGCAAGAACATGAAATGTTCCCTAAAACAATAGAGGTAGATGAAAAATATGCAAGTAAAATAGATGAATAAAAATGGTAGATACGATATTAGTTTACTTTTCACTGATGACCTTAAATGGGGAAGCTTATAAACAATCCCCCAGTGCCCTCCTTAATATACAAGATATTTGTTCTTTCTCCACTCATGTAATTGGTTATAGGTAGGCAGTAAATCAAATACTTATCCCCCAATACTACCAAAAATATCTAAAATCTCTTCTCTTCTCTTCCAAACTGCAAACACCCACCCATATCCTGTAAGTACTATCTTTAATTTTGCGTCATATACAATTACCAAGTAAGAGGGAAATTACAACTATCAAAATCAATATCAGAACATAGTTGTGTTCATGGAAAGTTAACCACAACAACAAAACAGCCTGACATATACTCAACGTGCTCAACCAAACACTAAAATCCCACCTTTTCCAATTCAGTGCCAGGACTCCGCGAGTTCATCACCAGGCACCAGCGCTTCCTTATACCTTCCCAAATGACTACATGGACACATACGACAATCTAATAGACCCCAGCTCATCCTCCCAGCAAGATCATAATTTTCAATCAATTGTAATGCAACAACAATTCTAGTACTCCATTCCAGTTTCACCGAAAAAAGGCACAAAACACCAATCAAAATTACAGATATTTACATAATCTTCACTCAAACTCTATCACTTCCATAGAGTACTGAAGCTCAACCATAAAAAGAAAAGAGAAGAAAGGAAAAAAAAAACTTTGAGGCAATTCAAAATAAATAAAAAAACTTTGAGTCCACTCATGCAACACAGAATATTTGAAACGGAGATAAAATTGTGAGGTTAAATTAATGAAACTTTAAAATCAGAGAATATATAGAATACTCTCATTATTATAAATAAAAATAAATAGAGAAAACAGAGAAGCTTAAAATCCATCCGAAACTTTACGTGTGGAGATAAAAGAAATAAAACATCTGTAATTTTAAATTAATAAATAGAAAAATCAGAGAAGCTTAGAATCCATCCGAATAAATGGCATATTCTTTGCACTTCTAAGCTACAATACATTACAAGGGTTTCATTTCTAAACATTGATGACAAGTGACACCCACAAGATCTCTTTATACATTCCATATAATCGATACCGTTCTACGAGCTAAATCATCACCAGAACACTTCCTTATACATATATTCCAACAATGACTTCGAGGAAACCACCAACAGGTCAGTAATCACTATGATCCAAAGGAATTAAGGAATCCATCATCTATACACTCAAAAATATACTTAGATGTCAGTGAATATTGTGCATTCTGGGTGTCCGACACATAGGCCTTCACAATCACTCTCAATTGAGGTACTCGTACACTGGTATGGCTGATATAAGGCGTAGCTAGTTTAGCCTTCGTTAGGATGTCCAATATGGTGCTCATGTTATCTTGTTCCTGGGATGTTGGCAAAATTAGCTGGAGCCTTGCTAGTTATTACTCTCTTGGCTGATGTTCTGTATATGTGTGTTTCCAAAATACATTCTTCTATTCCCCAGTTCATTTGGTCCTGTCTCTCCCCCTTCCAAACATCTGTTTTTTGATCGATTATTATCACATATTATGGTAATCACATTGTCTTCACTTTTTGGTTACTTAAATTGTTCAAGTACTTATGCCTTTTAGTGAAGAGCAACTATCAGTTATCAAGGGAAAACTAAAAAAATCATATCGTTCTTCAGATAAAATACAACATAGAATTATTCTCTTAACTTCCAAAAACATTTATAGAAGTAAGTAATTAGGCAGCACACACTTTCAATGGTCTAAATCCTAACGAAGAAAACTATCATATAAGGGACCTTATATTTTCTTTTTCGTCCTGATCTCGTAGCTACGAAATACTTGGTTTAAAGCCCATGATAACCAAGCCACTAATGTAATATATGTACAGAGGCTAACAACTTCGAAGGCGAGAGGTCAGAAATGTAGAAGAGTGAGGTAGGATTAAGTTAGCGACGGCAAGTTGTACTAAGTTTTTTCACTTTAGCAATGCGAATTCCGCAATTTCCCATGCGATCAATTTCTAGTCCCAGAACGTTGGTTGAGCCAAATAAAGACATGTTGCTCACAATTTCAACAGAAGCAAGGTAACAATTAACTTAACAGCAAGAGTTGAAGTAAACCAACAACTCAAGATAAAAAGGTGAGAAACTAAATGAAGAAAATCAACTTCAGGAAGGAAAATTTATTCTCAAATTAAACATGACAATTGCAACTTAACATAAGAGTGTCTGTGACACCCACTAAAAATGAGCCATTTAAGAGGATTGATGTGACTACCTATACCACCAAGGTGCACCTTCTTTTCAGGAAGCTCATCCCATAAGAACTCCACGGTTAAGCGTGCTAGCTGTGCAGCAATTCTGGGATGGGTGACCTCCTGGGAAGTCCTTCCTAGGGTGCGAGTGGAGACTATGACTGTGTGGTGACCTTCGCCGCAATGGGCGGGGTGTTACGGTGTCCTTCGTACTAGCTACCCAAAACAAGTATATGAGTTATAATGGTGAGAAACAATCGGTGTAAGGGAAGAAACCATACCTTAGAGTGAGGTCTTCTGGTGTGTTACACTTGGCACCATCGGCAACCTTTATATAGGCCAACAATGGGACAGAAAAAGAAAAGGGGACTTAATCATGTTGCTATCCTCTGTAAAATTTAATTATAAATATTATCTCTATAAATAATTTGGGAACCCAATGCAACGAAACACACAATGTTGAGATAGAATTAGGAGCAACTTGAAAAGAGATTTGATTGGCAACAAAAATTAATTTGATATTTCACCCATCAGTGAGAGGGAGGTGATATATGAAATTGGGTAGCCGTTTTTCCCCCCAAACAGTCTAATCAACTGAAAAAGCGGGAAGAAAGTAGAGAGGAAGATGATAAATAAATGAGACCAAGATTGGGGAAAATTTGGGGAAGTGAAATGATTGAGTATGTTAACAATTGTTTTGGATGTAGAGTGTAATGATAGAAAGAGGGGAAAGTGAAGGGTAGCCGCTGCCTACTTGCAGGCTGCGGCTATTGACGGTAGCAAATAATGATGTATTTTTATTTTGATTTTGATTTAAAAAATATTATACTAAAGTGAGGTGGCTGAAGCATACATACACCTGTACAGGGTACTGTTCATTTCTAAGTTTACTGTTCACCGAACTCGACACTTCATTGGGGATGAATTGAAGAGTCCTTATTCTCTTTTAGAAAGTTTTAGAGATAAAGCAACTGATGATAAAGGCCTCGCACTCCAATCTCTCTCCTCTCCACCTTCATCATCATCGGTTTGAGAAATTTCATGTAAGAGGCCATATTATGATGGCATTATGATACCCAACCATCTGCATTATGCTACCCAACCAACTGTTTCTCTCGTTCTTTTTCTTGTTGTAATCATCACGCCATCAATCATTTACAAACGCCTACATCATCATAAAGCCATCACCCCACTCTCTCTCCTCTCCACATTCTTCTTCTTCTTCATCATCATCTAGCCATCAATCTTCATCATCATCTTCCCAACGCATGATTACAACAAGAAAAAGAAAACTCACGACAACACCCAATAAACAAAAGTAATTAATTTGTTACAAAGATTACAATAAAACTGATAATGATGAGGATTTTTTTAATGTGCCAAGCCTTTTTCTTAGCCCACCCCATATTAAGCCCCCCTTAAAGTAGGACAAATTGTGAGGAGAGAGAGAGGAGCAAGAGAGCGGCGTTGGTGGCGGTGTAACGGTGGAGGCGAGGGTTGGTAGATGTGGGGTTGGATTATAAACATGTAGTGGTTGATGTAGTGCTGGGATCGGGATGATGAGAGGAGATGAGAGAGATCGAGATGGGTTAAATGATGATATGAGGAGGAGAGATACACAGAGTGTGGTTTTGATGATGATTAAGAGAGGAGAGAGACGGTGAGAGTTTGGGTGTATTGTTAGTGGGTGAGAGTTGAGGAGAGAGACAGTGAGAGTTTGGCTGCAAATGCGTTATTGAGGTGAGGGTGGGTGAGGTATAAATGGAAAATAGAGTATAACTTGGGGGTAAAACTGATATTTCCTTCATTTCTTAATTTTCGTGCAAATCACAAAGCGGAAGATCATTTTAATACTGAGAGAGTATGATTCAAGGGCCCGCAAAGAATCGATAATAGTTTATCATTTTCAACCGATTTTCATCACTTTATATGTGTTTTACTTGTGAACATATCTCAAAAATAATGTCGGACAAGTGACAGAAAATAAGATTGAAGGATTGAATTAATTTTGTGAATCCGTTTCATATAGGAGACTGGGTATTAATGACTACTCGGGTAACCAATAATGACCCCCCTCATCCAGTCTCATATATGAAACGGTTTCACATAAATTTTCTCCATAAGGAATAACAACCCCTTGAAAAAAACACCAGTTTAAGCCACACCAAAAAAAGAATAACTATGGAAACTTCCTTTAAAGAATAATAAATTTTCTTTGTTTTTCTTTCTAAATTAAGGAATAGTTATTCTAAATCTTCCTCGTTTCTTTTGATCGTAAGAAATGGTAACACTAATATCCATTCTTAATTACTCGTATATGTATTCTCGCTCATCACCGCTTGCTTGTTCGAGAACTATAACTTCACCAGTGAGACTACTAGTTTATCACTATATGTCTCACTATGTAGTTTTATAAAGATCATATGAATATGCTTTTTAATTAGTAATGGAAAAATTACTTTTTGGGTACCCGACCTATGACATATTTCCAAATTGGGCACCCACAGTTTGGGCCTTTACCTTTTAGGTACATGTACTTTATGAACTTGTTCTATAATTGGTACCATATGAGATTTTTAAAACATAAATCATTTAAATGAGGTCTATATTAGTAATTTCAACCCACGTGAGTTATTTTTCCTTTTAATTTCCTTAGTTTTGGGGGCAAAAAGAATGAAATAGGGTTTAAATTCCTCAGTGATAGGGATGGTTTCAAGGGAAAAAAATTTATTTCCCTTTTATTTTAATCACTTTTGGGAGGGTGAAAACAACACTTACAACAACAAGAGGTAAAATTACTAATATAAGTCTCATTTAATCGATTTCTGTTACATAATTCCTATGTGGGAATCCGTTTTGTTACATGTTCAATAGTAAAGGCCCAAACTGCGGGTGCCCAATTTGGGAATATGTCATAGGTTGGGTACCCAAAAAGTAATTTTTCCATTAGTAATTGTGTGTCAACATAATTAAACAAAAGTCTTAGTTTAGCAGTTCATGTTTGTTCAATTCAGTTATTGAAAATTCAAAATTCAATACAATATTTAAAATTAAGCCAGAAAATAAATACAAACAAATGCGTGAACTCACCTCATATATGAGATAACCCTTGTGTAGTAATTAATGACCTCTCATGTAAATAATAATAACCCTCTCGATCACCCAATGTGTATATGAAATTAATTCACTCAAATTTTTACTCGAAAATAAATGCTGTCCGATCTTAAGACTAGTCTTTTTTCTTGTCATAACGAAGGGGTAAGTAAACTAAAGGCCGAGGGTCTGTTACGTAAAATGAAACTACCACTAGTCCACTAGAGGTATAGTGACGGAGCAGGGAAGTAGGGAACTACCCGTGTCAGCATAGTAGCAGACTAGGCAGTACACACTCAGTAATCATTAAAATTTTTTGGGAGTTATGCAACTTATGATTAATTTTGATTTCGACAAAAAAAATACTTGTGATTAATATAGAAATATTGTATTCTAGATGCAATGATGTTTTGAACATTGTTTAATGATCCACTATGACCAAATGTTCCCAACTTGACATTACTCTTTCATTCGTCAACTAATGCTACCTGTGCAGTGTCACAAATCTCTTTTTGACCATCCCACCATCTCCCTCCCTCTCTCTCGCCATCTTTTGTCTGCTGAATTTTTCTATCTAACAAAAATGTCTGCAGCCATGGAAAGCCAATATTGGCGACGCAAGCTGGTGGCAAAGCAGGAAATATGTTGCGTGATGTTAATACTACTACTAGTTTGCTGCTGCGTTGAAGCTCAAAACAAGTCTCTTACTGCCACCACCGCCCCTGCTGAAGGTACGTTGCTTTCTCATCTTGACATCTTGTTAAATTATATAAGGTTTTCTGTCCAAGTGTACGTTATCTGATACAGTACATTAAATAACGTAACGATCATAAAATGGGAGCTGACTGATGAGCTCTAGTTACGTTGCTGGGTATCCACAATTTTACTTGATCATCTGCTTTAACTTGATAGAGTTGGGATATACCCTCTGCATATATAGATAAACGTTACTCGTTACGCAGTGGAAAGTTATAATTTAAAGACTATTGATAATATCGTAATTATCGACACATGGGCAGCGCACACATGGGCAGCGGCACAATAATAGTATAATTCAGTGGGCAGCTGTCTTTTGTTAGAAACTAGCTAGAAGCCTAGAACTGATGAGCTTTCACCCAAGAAAAGAAAAGGAAAACAATAGTAGCCCCGATGTGAATGTACTTGAAGATTCTAATTTTTGAATTGAATGTTGATGAAAATATTTTTTTTTAAAAGAAGTTTTTTTTGGAAAGTAGTTTTTCTTATGAAAATTGGTTTCAATTAATATTGTGAGTTTGTGACCTCACAAAAAAAAGAAGTAGAATGTAGGTGGTATCAGTACAATATATCATTGGCACAAAAAAGAGTACTTACTATTTCGGATGTTTTTTTTTTAGAACCATTTCCGATGTGTTTTAGTCTTATGCGCCTATGCGGTACTTAAATGTGTTTTGTTCGTAGGTGGTACTTAATTACATTGTAGGATGTCTTTTGCACGTTTGTGGTACCTTGAACCTATACGTCGAAAAACTGATCAGAGCTCGGATCACCCATATCAAATCCCGAAATAGACCTGAAAGTACTCAGTTTTACCTATACCAAATTGAACTTAACCCAAAAATGTTCAAGTAAAGATGGTCATAATGTTTTTTTGAAGCCAAATGTTTTCAAAAATGGTAGACGGGAAATGAACCCGATCCAAAAATAAGTAAGCTAGATTGACCTTAAGCAAAACCGAATCAAACAAGAATCGAACCAATTGACCCGTTTTGACTCGTTTGCCAGGTCTACTTGAACCTAACTAAAGAAAATTTAACAGTTCTCTTTTTCTCCCTTTATTTTTTTTGATAAAGTCTACATAAATTCAACGTGTTTTTGTTAAACTGATGTTCCTTAAAACCTCATTTTTCTTAGCTGCCCTCCTTCCTTTCATGTCAAAATTGAAAAAACCAATGACAAAACCCCTGAAAATGACACCGTTGTGGCCATTTGGGTCAAGTGGTATGAATAATATGTTCATGTTTTGCATCAAAATCAAGACATAGTATGATTGAATTAGCAAGTGGAGTTACCTTAAATCCAAGAATTGTTGTAAGTGGTAACAGGCTTTTTTAAATAAATATTGCAGCCAAAGCACTCAACTCTGTATTGCAACAATGGGGAAAGCCAGCAAACACCGAACAGTGGAATACAACGGGTGATCCTTGCTCGGGTTTGGCCGTTGTGGATTCGGTTTCCATTCATAATCCTCAGTATAACCCTTTCATTAAATGTGATTGTACTTATGATGACAACACCACTTGCCACATTACTGCCTTGTAAGTATCATCACTTCTCTTACAATTTGTTATTTTTGCCTTCTTTTAGTCATATTGCTTGTTCAATGTTATCCGCCAATATGACATTCTAAAGATGGGTACAATAAACAAAGGAAGTCGGTTTAAATTTGAAACCCGACTTCATGGATGTGTGTTTGCTGGTGTTATACCAAGTTAAACAAATTTG
The DNA here is from genome assembly GCA_900322385.1 of Pharnaceum exiguum. NCBI lineage: Eukaryota > Viridiplantae > Streptophyta > Magnoliopsida > Caryophyllales > Molluginaceae > Pharnaceum > Pharnaceum exiguum. The sequence goes on along the minus strand of ONZK01001983.1, from coordinate 76,721 downwards.
AAAAGGGATTGCTTAGAGAAGTACTTCTTTGTTGGGATTTTTTTTTTGTTATGAAGACATTCCAAGTCACATGTCATGAAAAGTTCATGATCAGAGAGAATTCAGGCCTCAGCTGCTATGCAAGAAAGGCCTAAGATGGTTGCTGTCTGTTGTGTGATAATTCAACCTATTTTTCTATAAGTTAATGGTATTTTGAAGATAGAACCTATTACAATTGAAGATTAGAAGAATGCCTAATGAAACTTGTGACCTACTGAGTTTTTACTACGGCATTATGCAAAAGAGTTGCCAAGACTGATGAGAATTTGAGGTTGTCCAGTTTGCTTAGTGAGAAGGAAAAATGATCATAATAATGCAAAAAAGTTATACAAAAGTCCCCCGGTTTTTCTGAGTTTGTAAAGAATCCCTTGAATTTGTTTTAAAAGAAACTTCCTTACTTTTTAGTGACCTTTTTACAAACATGCTTTTGACTGTTTTAGACATTCCGTACCCATTTTGCCCTTTGTATAAGCACTAGATCTGGTGGGAGGGAGGAGAAGTAATAAATGGCTCAAGATTTTGTCCTACCTTAGGCATATAAAATCCAACTTAATTCAACATAGGGAGCAACTAATTAGATCAAAATATCATTCAAAAGAACCCTGAGTGGGTAGCTTCAGGGCCCATGGGATTAGTTAGGCAAAGCCTAGATACCCATGTTATCTGAAAAAATATCATTCAAAAGACCAATTTCAAAACAGGGTTTCATTTAATATGAAACTTTTTTATTTTGGAATTTGACCTGATTGATGGAGAGTGATTTATGGTGATGGAGATGACACTTGGTCTGACATTAAGGTGAGTGGGGTAGTGAATGAGGAAGAGAGAAAAGAAATTTGGAAAAAAAGAAGAGAAAATGAGGGAAATGGAGGACATGAAAGAAATGGTAAATGATATATGGGTGGCAAATCAGTTTGGGGGAAAACACTTGTGAGGTATAATAGGAATGAAAAGCGTGTTTATACAAAGGTCAACAAAAAATAAGGGAGTTTCTCACAAAAAAAGAAGTTTTAAGGGATTTCAATACAAACTCCAGATAAACTGGGGGAATTTATACAATTTCTTCTAATAATGTAGATTCTTTGGAATTCTACTGGCGCAAGCCACCTTCATTTCTTCTAATGCGTATTTAACCTGGAAATAAAAGTCTTTTGAATATTTTGGCGCTAGAATTGAGGAAATAGCTTTTGTAACAAATGAGTAGATTTCGAGGTGTTACGTAATGCATATTAATTAACAATTATTGTTGTACTGTGTTTGTAACTGTAATTTGAGATCTATTGGCTGTTAAACATGTTTTGGAGAGCACACATAAAATTGGCAGCTTAGTAATGACTAATGAGAATACATGAGCTGGACTTGTAAAAGTAGAATGTATGTTACTGTTTTGTGGTGGGGTTTTCCGAACATTGGTCACAAGGCTCACTAATAAATGCGTCTTTCGTTTGGCTGATGGCATGAGAAAATTAGAACTTACCAAAACTTTTAAAGTCGCAAACATGTTCATAAGGGGGCAGTGATGATTGTAATCTGGGGCATCATGACAATAGATTTGTTGTTTACTCTCCCTTCTGTCAAAAGATATGAAGAGCGATTAATTATATCAGGCAACATTGCTTGTGAAATCATCAAATGCTCCTTGCATTTCATTTGGTAACCAAAAGTGAAATAAGTTTATTCTTTTTCTTTTGGTAATAAAAGAGACGCTAAGGGTTGACACCATAGGTCCATATGACAATGTACCAGGGAATAAACGCGAAACCTGATGTACATGGCCTTGATCAAAGCCATGAAGGCCAATATCTAATTGGCACCAAGTATGAACTAGGTGAACGTTTAGATTGCTATAATTTGTGAAATCGACAAAAAATTTGTACGTTTTGCACTGATTTCTTCAGATCCCTTCGTACGCTATATTATGACTAACACAGGCAACACAAGTGTATTACCATCGGAGCTGGTACATTTATCTTAAGCATCATTTTCACATTTCTTAACAGGAAGGTTTATGCTATTGATGCCATAGGTGTCATACCAGAAGAGCTTTGGGATTTGGTCTATCTTACCGATTTGTAAGTTTTTCTACATTCCTTCCTCATCTACAAACTTATATTTCCAATTTTCTGTAAATATTTATTAGAAATTTATCTATAATATGTTGGATTATTCACTCAATTTTATTTTATTTTGGCTTCATTTCACATAGGTTATTGGGACAAAACTTCTTGACAGGGCCTATATCTTCAGGCATTGGCAATCTTACACGCTTGCAGTATCTGTATGTACATTGGCTATTTTTTCTTCATTTGATTCACCTCATTAGATTAAATGAAATGCCTCTCCTGAGTCAAGATTTTACTATAAATTGAAGGGACCTGGGTATCAATGCATTTAATGGAACACTTCCGAAAGAACTTGGTCAACTGACTGGTTTGCTTTCACTGTGAGTTTTTGATCTCTCCCTGGTCTTGAATTTTTGATATAAACAGATCTTTGTTTTCAAGAATGAAACTTTTTATATGCCATTAAATTTGAAGGGGTCTTGGAGCAAATAGTTTCTCTGGTCCACTGCCATCAGAGCTCGGAAACCTTAACAGATTGGAACAGCTGTAAGTTATCAGGTGTATATCTCATTGATGTTGTTAATTTTATGTGAATAAAAAAAAAGATAAATTGAAAGTTGTGTGGTTGCTATGTTTGAACTTAGGATTCCTTACAAATAAAATATTCTGGATGACATATGCTGGATAGTCTTTAATGTATTCCTCAAGTATCTGATAATACCTTAAACACTTCCAAAATACTTGTTTATGTGCGGCATATATGTGATGAAGTGTCAGACTACAATAAGAACTAGCAGTTCTTTGCCGTGAGCAAAGAATTTCTGGTAAAATAAAGAAGATTTTCTATGGGCTGCGAGCTGCAGAGTTGTATTTTAAAATTAAAATAGAATGACCTCTAATATGATTGCACACTTTCAAACCCAATTTCGTTTCACTAATATGTACAGTTAGAAAATTGAGAAATTGCCATGGAATATCGGTTTGAGTGTAAGGGTGTTTAGTAATTTGACATCAGGCTCCTATCCTTAGTAGGAGATTGACAGTTATGTTTCGAGAACCATGATAAGTTATTCATTAATCCTTATGTTCAGTATAATATATTCTGTTCAGGCATCGTGGGATTAACGTTGTGTCTCTTTATCCATTTAGAACTCTTTTAAGTAGGTAAGGAGGCCCAAGCTCCCAACACGATGTTTGGACTTCTTGGTGTAGGCCTAGTGGACTAGGGCCAGTGGTTGAAAGAAACTATGAAGGGGAGTGAAAAACCCTCAATTTCTCATATCACACCTAGTGGGTTTGAACTCTGATCACCCGCCTATGTGGAAACTAAGTACATTCCTACTGGAACAACTCTTTGTTGGTCACTCTTTCAGAACATAAACGTAGTGTTGTTGAATCTGTTTGATCTTGGTTAGTGGTATTGACTATTGAGTCAATTATGTGTCAAGTATTCCACGTGTTGAGTCATAGCATCTGCTCAGTAGTTATATCCATCATAGGTGGTGTTTCCAATTTATACCCCTGCTGTAAAGTCATTTGTAAGAACTCAGGATCCTGAGCCCTCAAGACTAGGTAATAAGGTATCTTGGTTAATTTGACAGGTACATAGATAGTTCTGGGGTCAGTGGTGCCATCCCTTCCTCATTTGCTAATTTGCAGAGCCTACAAAAATTGTAAGAGTTGAGCACACAATCTCCCTTAATCATATGCTTTGTTCAACTGCTTCGTGAATGGTGCACTTAAGTGGCTCATCTGACATTCAATTATAGGTGGGCATCGGACATTGAACTTACTGGATCAATTCCTGAGTTTATAGGGAACTGGAGCCAGCTTCAGACCTTGTAAGCATTTCATTAGAAGACAAGTTATTATTCTATTGATCTTGTTTATTGACCTGTGTAATTTCAGTCTTGCGCACTCTTTGGTTCAAATTTTTTAGTTCAAGGCCTATGAATTGTAGATAGCGTTTCAGATTCAAGTGTAATTCAGTTGAATACTAATATTCATATGTTTAAAATGCGCCATGTAGGAAGCTTGAGGGAAATGCATTTGTGGGACCAATACCATCAGCCCTTTCAAAGTTGACCATGTTGCAGGAATTGTACGCCACATTCTCGCCTCTTTCCCCCGATCATTTGGTGTTTACATACCTTATTTATTTTTATTCTTTTGTTAGAAAATGGATCTGGATATCTAATATTTCTCAGTTTATGCAAAATGAAGGAGAATTAGTGGCTTGTTGAATAGCAGCTCTTCATTGGACTTCATAGCTAACTTGCAGTCCTTGCAGATTTTGTAAGCCATCATAACCTAGAATTCACTTTTTCCCTTCATTGAACTTTCAACTTCAATGTCTCTCTTACCAATCTAAACATGTTGTTGCGGCATCCAGAACTTTAAGGGATAACAACATCACTGGTTCTATACCCAGCAGTATCGGACAGCTCCAAAGTTTGAATCAGCTGTAAGTTGTTCCTCATAATCTTTATGAAACTTGCCCTTGGTATGTACTGGTATATGTATATCAGTAATGTATCATTGATTCTCTCCCCTTTCCTCTTGTTTCTGGAAGAACATCATGATTGTAATTTTGGAGTGCGAAAAGCTATGCTAACATTGGTTATTTATTTAGTTATTTTGTGGAATATAAGGAACTTGTCTGTATTTAATTTCTTTCATTTGTATCTATATCTCTCATCTCTACAGCGATCTCAGCTTCAACAATATAACAGGCCAAATTCCAGCCTCATTGTTTAATCTCGGCTCACTCTCTCAATTGTAAGAAATGTCCCTTTCTCCATTTTTTTAATTAAGAAAAATAAAGGATTTATGTGGGAGATTAACAGAAGATAGTTGAATCTTTGTGGATAGGTTTCTTGGAAACAATGGGCTTGCTGGTAGTCTGCCGTCTCAGAAAAGCACATCCTTGGTTAATATGTAAGTACGTCAAGCTTTGTCTAGGAAAATTCTATGAATACCAGGGACGTCTTAGACTTTAAGGAGGCCCTATGCAAGATTTAAAATGTGGCCCTAAATTTTTTTTTTTTTTAGATAACAAAAATTTTCATTAATGAGGAGGACAAGTTGTTCTCCAAATAGAAGGTTACAAATTAGACCAATTCATTTGCAAACTAGACAAAGGATAGTCTACAAAAGCTCCATTAGCTTTAGTACACAAAAGAAGCTAGATAAGTAACTCGGTCCCATAGTGAATCAATTTGCTGAATATGCAACACTTCCAGCACTTCTTGGGAAAATCAACGAATTGCGGTGGAGCCATATGCACCAAAGAACAGCAAACATCGCATTTCGCCACAACAACTTCTTGTCCTTTTC
>ONZK01001983.1:48204-70252 GCA_900322385.1 Pharnaceum exiguum | reverse complement strand
AGAAGTGAGCTCCTCCATCTCTCGGTCATGTGGATGTCGCCTCAAATGAAGATCCCAAGAACCATCTCCCGTAGAAAAGTGAGAAATAGTAGCCTCATGTAAGGTTGATAGCCCTAAAATATTATATTATAGTTTCTCTTTAGAAAAATGATTAAAAAAGAGCCATTACAGAGCCATTACAGTGTACCTTGACTCCTTGAGAATACAATGATGATGTCGACTTGGAAGAATGCAATTAGGAATTTGAAGTTCGAGGTATGAACAGATGAAACAAAAAGTAGAAGATACGTAGAAGAAACAAGAAGGTGAATTTTTTGGGAAAAAACAACCTGATTATTCAATTGCCATACAAAACTTTGTGAGAGGATCTATAAGGGAGGACAAGAGAGAACAAAGTGCTCCTTATTAATTGTACATTGTGTTCTTGGTTTATACTTATTGTTGTAGTGTTGAGTGTTGTTCATACTTCTCTTAGTTATATTTTTTTTGAGTTAAGCTAGAAAAAATTGGAGGGCTCGAAAATTTTGGGGCCCGCTGCGAGCAGAACGCTTGCACCACGCCAAAGCCGCCCTTGATGAATACTTCTGGATGTGCTTGCTGAAAGATGTAGTCCTCTTGCATCATATTTCATCTCGATATATGCTATTTATTTTGGCAGTACGGCACATTTGGACTCTATGAGTTGACCCATCGTTTTATTTGAGTTTGGGCTATCAGTAGTGTGCTTTTTGCTCTTCTCTTTTCTTTTGGTGAATTAGTGTATGCATCCTCTTCAGGGTCTTGGCAGCTGGCTAAGATATCATACCAGCACTAATGAAATTGTGTGCAATATCTGATAACCTTTTTGACATGATTGCCTGCAGAGATGTATCATACAATCATTTATCTGGGACCTTACCCTCCTGGGTCAGCCAACAGAAATTTCAACTGTACGTACCTGGTCAGCAATTTTCAATACATGTCGACTTTGTTATTTATTTGCTTAAATAATTTCATCTTCTAACGCCTTGTCCAGAGCCTCTTTATATCTCAAATAGCTATTGTCGATTTGCCTTTTGTTTCTTCTTTAATCTTATATGTAAGTTAACTTGGGTGCAGTAACCTAGTGGCCAACAATTTCTCATTAACAGGTTCAAACACCAGGTGATGCCCTTTACCCTTCTCTTTTTTTTTACTGTTATTGGAATTGCTTCTCTATATAAGCTTACATATATGTCTGAGATAGTGTGCAGATTAACAACTACCTAGTGTCGGATGTACACACACTTACCCTTGTAAATCAGAGATGTTTCTTCCATTAGACTGTATGAGTAAAATAAATTGTTGGTAACACTAAGGCAACTTCATGAACTGTCCCAACAAAGACGACTTATGTAGGGGGGTGATGGAGGCACACAACCTTACCATGTGAAACAGTGAGGTTATTACGACCTTGAAATAGCCGAATCTGAAAAAAGAAACTTGTACTATGAGCTCCATCAGTAATGGATGAGATGGTGCATGTCATTTTTGCAAATTAAATGTTGCCCCGACCTTCTTCCTGATTTTCATACCTGTTAAAAGCTTTGCAGAACACTAAGTTTCAGATGAATGTCATAGCTTAGCGGCGGTGACCCATGTAGCCGGCTCAGTATAACCCTTGTTAACTATTATCAAAATATTTGTATATGATAAGAGTCAAAGAAAAGGAGAACAAAAGTACTTTTAATATTCAAATGGCATGCACCTTTGGAAGTTTAAACGTTCAAGTACACTTGCTTGCTCATAACTATTGCACATTGCTCGCATTAGAAATAAATAATAATTAGAGGCTACACAAAAAATTTCATAGAAGCTGAAGGTATTATGTTGATTGCAGATCTTTGCCCTCAGGATCAAACTGCTTGCAAAATGGATTCCCCTGCAACAGTGGTTTGGGTCGTTGTAAGTACATCTTAATAGTCTCCTCTCTTTGATATTTTGTTTCAGGGAAGCTTGGGTGTCATCAAATAAAATTATCCAGTTGGTCAATGTTCTGAATAGTAAATAAAGAAGAAAGAACACGGCCTTATCTGAATATTAATGCAAAATTTTCGTATGGATGCATTGCTTTCTGAATGTGAGAAACCAGTGCTCAGTGGAATTATTCTGTGCCTCAAACTGAGAGGACATTGTCACATTGACAGTCCATAATTGAGTAGGTGTAAAGGCTATGTTTTTCTATGAATGTCTGTTCTTTAGGTCACAACTTAGTTAAGCCATTGAAGTTCAAAGCCAATCACATTGGTCATGTTCAATATGCTTTTTTTCTGTTATAAAAGTGTCTTAGTGTGTTAGAGCTAGGAGAGTGTGCTACAATCCAAAATGGTCCAATTTTGTTGAATATAATGGAAAGCATGTTATTAGAAAGGTCAAGCCACTGCATGGTGTTTTTGTAAAATAAAAAACAAAAGAAAAACGGTAGCTCTCTTTTCTTTTCTTTTTTCTAAAAAGAGGTAAAAATTTTGGGTAACTGTACAATTTTTCTCTTGTCAATTGGTTATACATCAGTTAGAGTACTTCTATTTTAATGGAGTTGCGAGAAGTCAATACGTGAATGCAGCAATGCATATAGGGTCAATCTCGGAAACAACCTCCGTGTTTTCTTGTTTAAGGAAATGTTGCGTTCGTTCTGACGACTGACCCCTAAGCACCAAATTGAATGGGGATTACACTCGGTTGATGTTGTTGAAGAGTACTTCACATTATTACCTGTTGTAGGTGTAAATGATATTTGTGTTGATTCCTGAACGCTGTGGAGCTGTAGTGTTAGAAGTCATGCAAATCATTTGCTTTGCAGATTCTGACTTTGCAATCAAATGTGGTGGTCCTCAAATTAGAGCATCCAATCAAGTCGTTTATGAGAAAGAAAATGAAGCCCTTGGTCCCGCGACTTACTTTGTCAGCGACACAGACAAATGGGCTGTCAACAATGTGGGATTATTTGCGAATAGCAACAATGTGTCGTACACAACTACCTCTCCCCGCCAGTTTACGAGCCTAGACTCTGAGCTTTTCCAGACAGCAAGGCTGTCGGCAGGTTCACTCCGGTATTATGGACTTGGGCTTCAAAATGGTAATTACAGTGTGCTCTTGCAGTTTGCAGAGATACAAATCGAAAACGGTAGAACTTGGAAAAGCCTTGGAAGGCGTATTTTTGACATAATTATCCAGGTAAAACAAAAAATTCTGGATGACTTTCCCATATTATAGTTATTATATCAAGGATTTCTACTGTATGTATTCTCTTACACAAGTCCTCCATGTTTCATTATATTCTTCATTTTTGTTCTTCATTTTTCTCTTCTTTCCTTTTTTTTATCTTCCTTTGTTCTCCTTGTTGACCGCTGATGCATCTAGTTTGTCAGGCTAATAATAATCCTTCTTGTTAAGGTGTCTAAATTCTAGGGTTTTCTACTATTACAAGCATGCATGTTCTGTATGATGGTGAAGGACTTTGTTGATAAAATAGAACCTTTGTGGTATTTATAAATAGTTGGCCTCATGGTTCACTGAGGTCCACAGAACATATATGTACTAATCTAGGAGAAACATTACAGCTGTGTCTGAATTCAATGTTGCACGTAATGTATAGATATACAATTTTTTTGCCATCAAATAACTGATGCAAGTATAGTCCTGCACTCGTGCTTGATACCTGTGATAGGTATTGATTTTGATTCATAATATTAAATTATTTGTCGATTATATTGACTGCATCCGTGCTTCTACCCACCTGTTGATGCCTCTTTTTCACCTAACTCCTTGATTTTTTAAATAAGGGCAAGCGAGTGGAAAGGGATTTCAACATACAGAAGGCAGCTGGAGGCCAATCTTATAAACCTGTTCAGAGAAATTACACAACTCATGTAACAGCGAACTTTCTTGAAATACATCTCTTTTGGGCTGGAAAGGGGACATGCTGTATTCCTTTTCAAGGAACATATGGACCACTGATATCAGCTATCAGCATAACCCCATGTAAATTAACATAGCTTTGTTGAAGTACACTTCTCTTCGCAGATTGTTATACTTTCGTGTAACTCTTAGCTACTATGCAGTGTTTCAACCCAGGCCTATAAGTTCAGCGTCAAACTCCAAAAAGATAGCTATAGCTGTGGGAGTTGTGGTTCCAGTTGTCTTCATTTTTCTCCTTGCTGTAGCAGTGTGTTGCTTTATCCAAAGAAGGAAGCCATCAGAAGATCCAGAAGATGGTATGTTAGGAATATGATATGGCCATATGATCATATATTGCTTATATACTACCGTAGATATGGCAGTGTTATCTTTGCAAACTTTGTTTGATCTCATATCTGTCTTCAAATAGCAAGAAGGTTCCTTGCATTTACCATTCAGGCTGATGTATTTCCTTTATGGAAATCATCTTTGAAGTTAACTCCTAATCTGTTTGTAATTTCAGAGTTGCTAGGTATTGATGCCAAGACAATTACTTTTAGCTATGCAGAGTTGAGGTCAGCCACCAGAGATTTCACTGCTTCAAATAAGCTTGGTGAGGGAGGTTTTGGACCTGTCTATAAGGTACGTTGTCACCTGTTGACTGAAACTGTTTCTTAGCTTTGAAACAGACTAATATGGTGCCTGTTATCAAACTTGTAAACCACCTTTAACAATTGATAAAATTAATAATTATTCTTTATGATATGTTCCTGGACAAGCATGTTCATTTTTGTCCATTAGACTCGCTCCGTTGAGTAAGGCTTCTTTCAATTTCTTTTCATATCTGAGGAAGACAAACAAATAGATTGTCTGAAATGAAGACTCAATGATCATTTCCTTTTCTAGACACGGCCTACATGTTCTTAAATTTTGTGCATGATTACAGGGGACCTTATCTGATGGGAGACTTGTGGCAGTAAAACAACTCTCTGTAGCCTCTCACCAGGGCAAGAATCAGTTTGTAGCAGAAATAGCTACCATATCTCAGGTGCAGCACCGTCACCTTGTCAACCTGTATGGATGTTGCATTGAGGGAGCAAAGCGTTTGCTTGTTTATGAATATTTAGAGAACAAGAGTCTCGATCAAGCTTTATTTGGTATGCCTATTTTTGGTCTCATTTCTGCCTCCACTATAAGAGCACAAATAACACCGTTATACATGATTGGGTATCCACATGTGTTTGTCAAACAGGAGAAAATAAGTTGGAACTTAACTGGGCTAAACGTTTTGGCATATGTGTGGGAGTTGCGAGGGGCCTCTTCTATCTTCATGAAGAAATACCTATTAGAATTGTGCATAGAGATGTCAAAGCAAGTAATATACTGCTTGATTCTGATCTCAACCCCAAGATTTCAGATTTTGGCTTGGCCAAACTGTATGATGACAAAAAGACTCACATAAGTAATACCCGCGTTGCTGGGACGATGTAAGTTTTAGATCTAATCTGGAATTTACTTTTTCCTTCTTTTTGTTTGCAGTCGATTTCAAATTTCTTTTGTGGGATGTTTCTTTTTTTTTGTTAATATAGTAGCTTCTTTATCATCTTTACTGGTCTTGTTGCACGATATGGGGTATTCAAAACTTCCACATATCTGGAATGAGAAGGGTTGTCTATATGAATTATTTTTTATTGGCCCATATAGAGGAGTTAAGAAATGAGATATTTGGATTTAGACAATAAATACATTTAAAGTTACTGCTAGATTGTTCAACTGCCACACTGTAAGATCTTTGCTCTAAATACTGTTCTGAAATGGTTTCACTTGGTACAAAAACCATCATACTGTGAGTCCTGCAAAACTAGTCTTACCATACACTGTCACCTGAACATGCGCTCCATCCCTAAGTCTACAGTGTCTACTCTTTTTCACTTTTAAGTTCTATTGTGCTCTTTTATGACAGTGGATACCTTGCGCCTGAGTATGCCTTGCGTGGTCACCTCTCTGAGAAGGTCGATGTTTTTGGTTTCGGCGTTGTTGCTCTTGAGATTGTAAGTGGGAGGCCCAACTCTGATGATAGCCTGGAGAAAGAACAAGTTTATCTTCTGGAATGGGTATGTTAACAGACTCCTTGTTAGTTATTAACTTATTATCGTATAGTTTTAAGGACCAAATTGCACACATTATTGGATGCGATTGTCTACGTTGAAGGTTTAATTTAAGCTACCAAAAAAGTGGGAAAGTACTATGAGACCCTGATTATATGATCTTCGTTACCTATCAAATTAGGAGTACTTGTTCTCAAGATATAAAAAATTATCATTTGAACTTTAAAAATTTATACGACACGGCAAATTCGCCTCATGTAGATGATGTAACCGACTGCAATCCAAAGTTGACCAATGGTTCAACTCTTTTCATTATTATGGTAAAAACTGCCAGAAAAAAAAAGTTGGAAAACTAAGAAGCTTGATGGCTTTCTATGACAGTGTGATAACATTATTGGACCATTTCCTGATTGTAGGCTTGGAATCTCTATGAGAACACCCAAGAACTTGAACTGATCGATAAAAGGTTGTTGGAGTTCGATGAGGAAGAGGTGAAGCGAGTCATCAGGGTTGCTTTGTTGTGCACTCAGACTGCCCCCTCACAACGCCCATCAATGTCTCGTGTTTTGGCAATGCTAAATGGTGATATAGAAGTGGGAAAAGTAACATCAAAACCCACTTATTTGGCTGATTGGTCATTTGATGATTCAAGCTTTTTGACCAATGAGACTTCTGATGCTTCCAGATACGGATATACTTCCTCCAGTAAAAGCACCGTAACTACTTTTGCACAGGATTCTTCAGCAGATAATGTCAGTCGACTAAGCTAAATGCTTGATATTACTGATGTCCAATGTTGCATTGAGTGATTGTGTTGTATGAGAGGTAAACAGAGTTCACTGTGCCTGATGCAGTTCGACATTGTATATTCAAAACCTAGAATGCTCTGCACATAGAAATCATCAAAGATATAATGTTTGTAAATACGCAGAAGGTTTTGGACCACTTCTCGCTAAGGATTAGCAAGTTCTACTCATGCGTGAACAAATCTTGCAATTCTGTGAGATTTGTTTTGTTGTGAGATTAAGGCTGAGCCTACTTCTTTTTTTGAAAGGCTACCTGATGTTTGCTGTTAAGGTTACACTTCACAATATTTGTACAGTGGTACACCTGACACCCGGTATTTTATAACAACATCGATTTTGTTTTGTTGTTTATTTCTTTTTACAACCTCCGTCTTATTTTGTTCTTGTGGTATTTCATTTGTGGGTGTCTTTAATTGTTCTTATGGTTTCTATTTTGGATATGTTTTTTCTGAAAATGACCGTTTTGCCCCTAATTGTTCTGACAAATAACACCCCCTTACCCACACTTCCCACACTTACCCACAAATAACAGAAGTAATTGAAGGGTAAAAATGAAAAAAAAAAAACAGTTTTCTTAAACTCCGTGTATATCTCAAACCATAAGAACAAAATGAGACGGAGGTTGTATCATTCTTCTGCTACTATGTAAGAATCTTCTGCTGTTTGGCTTTATGTTTACTTTACCGTGAGTGTTCCACATAGATATTTAACCAATTTATGAAGGGAATCCGTAAGTAAAAGTGACACATTCTCACTACTTAAAAACTGTTAGTGGGACAATAACAACAACAACCGAGTATAATCTCATTTAATGAGGGGTGCTCAGGGGTAAGGTTGGGTACATCAATACATCCTAAAGCACCGCCATTAATATAAGAAATTACACTCTGTTGTTGTTATTGTTATTGTTATTGTTGTTCCACTAACAATTTTGAAGTAGTGAGAACTGAGAATGTGATACTTTTACTTACGGATTCCCTTCATAAATTGGTTAAATATCTATGTTGTGTGGTCAGACTTCAAGATGAGCATTCAGCATTCCATCTACTTGCTTCCAATAAACAGTATGTGTATATTTTTTTATCGGCGACGGTTGGTCAAAAAACATCTCTTTTCTTTAACTCAAAAAAAAAAATCCCTTTCTTGTTGGAACACAAAGCTAGTAGTGGCCACTGCACAAAGTTCTAACTTACGGGTCTAGATTCTAGGGGTCGTTTGGTTTAATGTAGGAATTTGATTACCATGGGATTTATAAAGGGAATGATGGGAATTGTAGAATGATGGGAATATTGTGAAGTTGTTTAGTTGACTTATGGGAATCAAAAGCCCATGGGAAAAATACATTCTCTTGGGGTAGGTTGGGAAAATAATTCTCATAAAGTTGTGGGAAAGTAATTCCCAAGAGAATGTAATTCCCATGCATCTTAGGCAACCAAACTAGACCAAAAAAATGAATTCCTAGGAATGTTAGATTCCTATGGGAATCACAAAGCAACCAAACGACACCTAAATGTAAAAGGAAGGTAGCTCATATGCTCAAAGCGCAGTTGATCCAAATAAAGGCCTTAACTGGTACTCCTCAAGAGTAGCTATTTTTGCAAAGTTTTAATTTAGAATGTATAGGTACTCTTCATGAGTTTAGCATGTAATTACATGAGATTTGATATGTAATTTTAGTGTGCGGTCAGTCAATACGTCATGAATATGATCTTTAAGAAGATCAAACAAGGGCTAGCTACTAGAATTTGATCTTTAAGACAGGATCAAGCCAGGGCTAGCTACTACAGTTGATCAAAGCCGATTATACTAATAATGCACGAAGTTTCTCCTCTCAGTGTATACGTGCTGTGGAAATTGTTCTTATTATATTATAAAAAGAGGAGAACGTCGAACGATTCAACGCGGAGCACTGTTGGACATTTGAAACTAATTTAACCATTTTATATGACACGATAAAATAAGTCAATGACTAAGGGCAGCCACCAACTACATTTGATTAAGGATACACTAATGTGTTTGTTGCATTTTACTATACTAGCAATTTGGATGTAGTGCCATCAGAATAAGCTAGTAAGTCATTGTGCTGCATAAACAATTCGCAATTGATGAATTCTTAATTGATAAGTTGAACAAAGTGCGCACAAAGAATACGAGTGTACGTGTGTACGCTAATTAGAACAGGTTTTCTTTTGGTCGTCAACAACGTACTACCTTTTACCTAGTCCCTAGGAACATAATCTAGCTACACACCAACTCCCAGTACGTAACTCTGAAAGCCTTCCCCCTTCCTCTAGTCTTGTACTATCTACGAGTAGCTCTTATTAACGAACAGCGAATGGGAAGACAACAACGTTGGCGATGTCAATCAGCTGTGATATTGGTGTGTTATCTTTGTTGCGTTACATGCCTATTTGTTCGTACTGCTCAAGCTCAAAATAGCTCTCAAACTGCAGTCACAGCCCCTGCTGAAGGTACTCCTTAAATCACTTTTCCTCTAAAAGTTCTGAAATTAGCTGAAGAATGCCCCATGTGTCCACATATATGTGTAGCAGTGTAGCACACACATATACGTGTAATAATTAAACCATATACTGATATACTCCACATTTAACTGATTTAAGTATAGTCATCTGGTAATAAGCTAAGGATTGTTTTGCATTTCTTATGTTCTAACTCACCTACCATCTCCGATTTTTAGTACACTCGGTGTCAGCTTACACAAGGTGTTTTTTATTAACAAATTAACATATCTCAATAGTCACTTTATAAATGGCCATTATTGAAAACCTCATTATTAGTCATAATTTCACCCGGTTTACCAAATTAGGCTTCTCCAATTCTTAGTACACGAGGTGCTTTTTGTTTAAGAATTATAAAACATTTCCCCCTTAGTCACTTTTTATAAATAAAATTAATCGATACCTTACTATTTGTCACAATTTTACTCCGTGCACCAAAGACTTGTTGTGATTAAATCTATCTAATACACAAAAAGAAGTGAGAATTAAATTGTATTAAATCAGCACACCCAAAAAATAAAATAAAATAAAGAATCAATAGACTCGGCTTGTTCAACCTGTATCTTCATCACATCAAATATTATCACATGATCACTGAAGTAAAAAAAAATTAACCTTGCCTCTCTTTTTCTTTTCCCTCCATTTCCCAACTGCCGTTTGTTATTGTTGGTTGCAGCAAAAGCACTAAACTATGTATTGCAACAATGGGGAAAGCCAGCAAACACTGAACAGTGGAACACAACTGGTGATCCTTGCTCTGGTTTGGCTGTTGACGATACTGCTTCCATTGATAACACTCTTTATAACCCTTTTATCAAATGTGACTGTACTTATGACGACAACACTACTTGCCACATCATTGCCCTGTAAGCTAAGCATCCCTTTCTTCTTTTTCCTTTCTTTCTTGGAGCCATTATTACATTGTAGTTCAGTTAGTGAACAGGAAAGCTTGGAATAAATTTGTCAAGTATGTGAGCCTTGTAAATATAATCCCTTTAATTCATGATCAAAGTAACTAGATGTGTGATACTTTTCTCTGCATTGTAGTCTCTTTTCTATGTATGCTCCGAAAGTGCTGATCTTTCATCAGCACGCTCGATCACATTGCCAGAATAATTTGTGTGAAATCGTTTCGTATGTGACTAATGACCACCGGGGTCACTAATAATTTGTTTCATTGTTGACCCTAGTGGTCATTAGTGACCCGTCTCATATATGAAATGGTCCGTCTTATATGAAATGGGTTAGCACAATATGAATTCATTATTTTTTGCATGCCCTTTTATGTGAATATTGAAGGAATTAGTGTTTTGAAGTGAAAGATGTGACTGAAGTACATCAACCAATTCTTGGCAGGAAGGTTTATGCAATCGATGCTGAGGGTGTGATTCCGGATGAGCTATGGGATTTGGTCTATCTAACCAATTTGTATGCCTTCTTACCTTATATTATGTCCTAAGGAAATTAATTACCAATAGAAAGCCATCAAAGGTCCTTCCTGTTCTACACAATGCTGTTAGCCTGTTATCTCACTTATGTAAGATGCTTTCATGTAATGTAGGAGGCTAGGACAGAACTTCTTGACAGGCCCTATATCTTCCGGCATTGGCAATCTCACGCAGTTGCAGTACCTGTACGTATATCAGAATGTTATTTTCATAGAATGATGTTTTCATTTTGAATAGAGTGTGAAGGTTTCATTCAATGAATGCCCTCTGTTGACAATTACTTCACATTGATTTACAGCGACTTTGGTACAAATGCGTTAAATGGGCCACTCCCCAAAGAACTTGGCAAACTGGCTGACCTCAGATCACTGTGAGTACTTTCTGTTCCCTAGTGTTTCTTTGATTTGTAATTGTACTTCTGGCTGGAATTGAAGCATGCTGTAAGCCCAAAGCAGAAAACTTCTTCTGAATTTGGTTCATTGTTCTTTTGGGAAACCCATCATTGTCTAGCTGTTTTTTCCCTATTCGTATTAAGCTCAACTGTTTCTGACTTCAGACAGCAGCCAGATTATGCAAAATTGAAGTTGACCTTTAAAAACATGTGGATGTTTAGTATATATGCTATTGATGTTGCAGAGGTCTTGGACCAAACAATTTTTCTGGTGGTCTGCCTTCGGAGATGGGAAACCTAACAAGATTGGAACAACTGTAAGTTTCTACATCCAGGAATGTGTCATCGCTTTACTCATATCTCCATGGGATATAGGAACTGTAATCAATGCCATGGATTTGCATCTCACTGATTCTTTCAAAAGAATAGGGACTAGCAGAAACGTAGGGCAGTCATAGGAAAGCTTGGAGCATGATTATTTGTCATTGAAAACTTCATTACTAAATATTCATTGTAGTTCAAAGCATGAGTACTCAATGGGTGTAGTCAGATAAGTTTTTATGTTCCGATATTGGCACTGGAACGTTTGAAAATCTGATTGAAAAGGGAGAAGTCTCTGTACATATATTCACGTATCTTGTCCCTGATATAGGCCAGCAAGTCTTTGGTACACCGGGTGTACCGGTACACCTTGTGGATTTATGACTAATTACAAAGGGACTTACTAATGGCATTTAAATGTGACTAATGATATATGTTGTAATACTAGTTATATATCCACAAGGTGTACGCGTACACCCAGTGTACCCGTACACCCGGTGTACCTAAGAATTAGAGGATATAGGTAGTGTCATAAATCTGATATGAGCACTTGTTTTCTTACAAAACTGAAAACGTTGTGATTGATTTATAGATGTTGCTCACTTCACAGGTACATGAGTAGCTCAGGGGTTAGTGGTAAAATCCCGGCTTCTTTTGCAAAATTGAGAAACCTACAGATCGTGTAAGAGATCAACATAAAGCTAGCTATCTTACTCTTTTTCTTTTTATTTATTTTTGAAAACCTTACTAATTCCTGTGGATCGAATATTTGCTACTAATTCCTTTTCTGACTTTTGGATTTCAGGCGAGCATCAGACACTCAACTCACTGGACCCATACCTGAGTTTATAGGCAACTGGAGCCAGCTTCAGAACTTGTGAGCATTTCCTTATACATACTTGCCATAGTCCTTTTACCTTTTGTGTTTGTGTGTTCCTTTTTCTTTTTGGTGGCAATATAGTGGTTCATAGTTTATGATAGTCTGGTTTAATTGCAATTTATCTTATGTTTCAAACCTTTTGCATCATCTGCTCCATGTAGGAGGATGGAAGGAAGTGCTTTTCTGGGTCCTATACCATCGTCATTTTCAAAACTATCGTCATTGCAGGAGCTGTTAGTCATATCCACATCTCTGTCGCTGAATTTCTCTGTAGTGTGGGCAGGTGTTCAGTGAGTGTTCAATAATTTTGTAAGGCAATTATGTTTATGTGAAGTGTAGGAGAATAAATGGCTTGTCAAATAGAAGCTCTTCACTGGACTTCATAACAAATTTGCCTGGCTTGAGAATATTGTAAGGCAATCGGTCTTCATATAATTTGTAATTTTAAGTTCTCTATTTCCATTTAATTCTGAATAATTTGAGGTGCTGTTTCTGTCCCATGCAGAGTATTAAGAAATAGTAACATCACTGGTTCTATACCCAGAAGAATCCAACAACTCCAAAGTTTAGTTCAGCTGTAAGTAGTTTGCTGGGATCTGTTCGCAGCATAAACTTCATATAGTATGTGCTGGCAATCTAGCAAATCTCTAGACTCTAGTACTACATCACTTACCCCCTTTGAGTTTTATCTTTTCTTGTCTTTACAAGGCATGTAAAAAAAAATTTATACTCCCACTTGTAGCAAAATTATGCATAGTGTGACAAACTACAGCAGATGGTTATTAGAATGACTGTTTTGTTTTGGAGCTTCAAATTTAATAGAGGCAATCTAGGAGAGCTGGCAAAACCTTTGATTTTCTGTATGTCGATATCGTTGGGACTTGATTCCTTCATCTTTAATTTCTCCATGCATCTCAAATCCCATTGATTTTTCGTGTTTTACAGGGACCTCAGCTTCAACAGACTTACAGGTCAAATTCCAGACTCATTGTTCAATCTCAGCTCCCTTTCTTACCTGTGCGTAATGAAGACTACTTTCGAATTAGAAACAAAAAATTTATTTATGTGACTAGTCTGATGCCATGCCACTCGTAAGGAATTCGTGTTATCAGTAAAAACAAGAAAGAAAATCTATCTTGGTATGTTAAGGATAATGTTTTTGTCTTGTGCACAGATTCCTTGGAAGTAATGGGCTTACAGGTAGTCTTCCATCTCAGAAAAGCGCTTCTCTGGTCAACATGTAAGTCCTACATGCACGATCAAGTGGAGTATTGTGGTACTAGCTGACAATTGTAGTGCTCACACATTTTAGGAGCATCATTTGAGATTCATGTGTCTATTTTATGTTATTGGAACTAACATGTATTTTACATGTGTATCCACAGAGATGTATCCCACAATCAATTGTCTGGGAATTTGCCCTCTTGGATCAGCCAGCAGAACCTGCAACTGTACGCTTTTAAGCTCCCATCCATTCTATTGTTGTATCATTTTTTCCATACCTACATTTCCAATTTCTCTTTATACTCTCCAAAAAAGAAAAACATAGGCCACATTTTGCAGTAAGGAGTGCCAAATTAGAAATACTTTGCCCAGTGTTGACTGTTTTCTATTTTGTTTTGAAATGCAGTAACGTTGTTGCAAATAATTTCTCCATCACAGGTTCTAACAGCAGGTGCTCCCTCTTCCATGAATATAAAAGATGATTTATTTAATTACTTTGCTTTTGTCTATTACGATTTACTATATACTGATCAACTATACTGAGGTTACTTTGACACTTATTTCCATAAAGTGTATGCGGTGGATTCCTTAATTATTAGAGAAGTTTAATGATTATTTTCGAGCTAATAATTTTTGGTTATGTACATATATTTTTATCTTCAGTATCAATGTATGGTCTTGGCCACTGATTAATCTCTCTATTTTGAATGAGTACATACTAGGGATGGTGATGATCCCTTTACCCTTCCTTGTGAACTGTGTATCATATATTCACATGGCATAGATTTTGTTGTAACCAAAAAGGAAAAATGGGCTCCAATCTAGGACCAGTATATATTTATTGCTTCATTTAGAGCTGTCACATAAACCTTTAACTGGATTTGTTGTACTTTTTGCTGAGGTTTGGTCAAGCTTCGCCTGACCAAACAATAAACTAACCCAGTATTGAATTAAACTATTTGTTGAGATGAGCTTAACTTAAGGTTATGCAGCCTGCTGGCCTGGGTCATGGTTTCCTGACCCATCATAATTAGGTGTCGCAAGTCACAACCATCCTCATGGTTCCGTTCACTTGTAGATATTTCATGAAAAAGGGAGAATGCATAATCATCAACTAGCTATAATATGCTCTCAAAAACTAGCTATAATATTTGTCTAGTCTTAATTTTTACTACTTGTTTCTAGTACTGGTAGCAGTCACACACTCACGCTCAGTTGCTTATCATGTATTCTTCCGCATAGAAATTAAGTCTTCAGGGATGCTTACAGAATATCCATGCATAATTATCTGAACTGGAAACATTATGGTTCAGGATTTTGCCATCAGGATCAAACTGCCTGCAGAATGGATTCCCTTGCAACAATGGTTTAGGACGCTGGAAGTACATATGAACCTCTTATGTTCACAATGCCTACTTCTATTTTCAGTCAATGCACCTAGCAGTAACTAGTTCAATTTCTTATCATGAGTGGGCATCACAATGGCCTCAGGGTAAACAGTTTCCAATTCTGATTCTGAATTTCTGATTAGATTAAAGGATGCAGTGTTTGTTGAATCTTTCCTAAAGCAGAAGTGTAGTTTTTCTGAACAGAAAAACAAGGTTAACTGGTAATCTGGTAGCATTAGCTAATCTGGGTGGGAGAAAACGGCAGGAAGGAGAATGGAAAAGAAAAGGAAAAGATATCATGATAAAAACTTGTAACACTAGAATGGGAAGGAGGAATTATCAAGAATGATTTCTTCGCATTGAAGTCCTTTCTTTGCCTCCCCTCCCATATCTTCCTCTTCTTCGTATGTCTTCCCTACCTATCACTTCCTTGCTCAGTTGATCAGACCATTAGACATAGAGATGAATTATCATTGATGTGCTTACAAGTCCACTTTGCATTCTTCCTGATTAGATTGGTAGGCAGACCCAGGGTACATATGTAACTTCATGCCTGTAATGTGTTGTAAAAGTGAGGAAATGGATTCTTATCAAAAAGGTGACATGAAACTGATAGCCACCACTTCATCAGCTGGTATTCAAAAAATGTATGCAGGGTCTACTGATTAATAAAACGGAATCCTGTACATTACCTTGAAACATGTTCTAGAACCATACAATCTTTCTGAAAGACTACTATTGGTTCAACTGTCCAACCTAACCTATGGATTGAATGAAATAACTGCTTAAATTTGGTGAGACATTTGCGGTTTTAAGCATTTTCACCAATCCACATTAACGGACTTGGCAGATTCTGACTTTGCAATTAAGTGTGGTGGCCCTCAGATAAGAGCATCCAATCAAGTAGTGTATGAACAAGAAAAGGAAACCCTTGGTCCTGCCTCTTATTTTTTGGGTGACTCAGACAAATGGGCTGTCAGTAACGTGGGATTGTTCACCTCAAACAGCAATGTGTCATATACATTTACCTCCCCGCGGCAATTTACTAGCCTAGACTCTGAACTGTTCCAGACTGCTAGACTGTCAGCTGGATCACTCCGGTATTACGGACTAGGACTGCAGAATGGTAACTACAATGTGCTCCTCCAATTTGCAGAAATACAAATAGAGAACGGTAAAACTTGGAGAAGTATCAGAAGGCGTTTTTTTGATATTCTGATTCAGGTAATTGGAGAAACTCTGTTCCTTTTTTTTGTAAACCTTATATCCATAGTGTATAGTACCCTTGGACAATTATTTGATATGCCATGGTATTTATATTATTTGAAGAAAATGAAAGTAAAAAAACATGGTTCCCCTCTTTTGGCTGAGATTGTATGCTCTGAATAATCTTCGATGGATGCTCTGGCTGATGGCGGAGGACCAAGTAAATGCACACTTGCACAGTTGTGCCGATTAGCGACTCTTACTTTCTAATTCATGCAATCTGTTCCTAATCATTTGATCCTTCCTCTGGCTCATGATTTTCAAACTTTCCCATGAAAATGCATGTACGTGATTGAAGGAGAATTCTTGATGATTGCACTCATTTCTATGGAACGCATTTAGCTGAAATATGACAATCATATGATCATATCCAACATATAGACTTGAGAAACTTCTTATCGAATTTCTGTTTACCTTATTGATTATGACTACCATCGTTACAGTTTGCTACATTAAGCAGGATAATCTAGTAGAGAAAGATTTCAACATTCGGAATGAGGCTGGTGGCCAGTCTTATACACCGGTTTTGAAGAATTACACTGCTCATGTCACTAGAAATTTCCTTGAAATACATTTCTTCTGGGCTGGCAAAGGCACATGTTGTATACCTCTCCAAGGAACATATGGACCATTAATATCGGCCATCACTGTCACCCCATGTATGTTGATTTTATCACTTAGAGAAATCATACCATTTCAGTAGGTTTGATTCATATGATCATATCCAAGGAGTGAATAACTTGTCTTAGATTCTGTGCAGTGTTCCAACCTAGGCCTGTTAGCTCAACATCAAACTCAAAAAGGACAGCGATCATTGTGGGAATTATTGTTCCTGTCATAACTGTAGCCCTCCTTGCCACTGCAGCATGTTGGTTTATTCAGAAGAGGAACAAAACTAAGGCTGCAGAAGAAGGTATGTCTTGAAAAATTCCTAACTGTTATCTGAATCTAACTTGATTAAGAATGCAAATTTTAGGTAATAAATATGCAAGTAACTCCTAAGTACACTCTGAAATTTGAATCCTTTTGTATAGTTTATATGATTCTGTTAGTTGTATCTGAGTCCTGAAATTTTATCTACATTGGTCAACTTATGATCTACTTTAACGTACAGTATTGGTGGGTATCGATGCCAAGCCATATATTTTCAGTTATGCAGCACTGAGATCAGCTACTGCAGATTTCAGTGCATCAAACAAGCTTGGTGAGGGAGGATTTGGACCAGTATTTAAGGTAAGTTACCTTACCAGATATTTGAGGTTGTGTTCTTGTGTCTCTTAAAAGCTATTTGCTTCCCTGGTCGCTCTCAGAAGCAGTCTCTCTGTTGTTTTTTTGTTTTGCTTAAAAAAAAAACCGGGGAAAGGTTAGAAACATGTTGACCTCCCCACAACCCCAGGGAAACCAAGGAATGGGGATTAACTTGCGTTGTTGTTGTTTTTGTATCATACGAAGCAATTTGGAAAACTTATATTAAGCATATATTTCATGTAAAAGCAAAATTACTTGTTTAACTTGCACGGTTAAAAAACTATACTGGTTCATTTGATCCGTCATAGCTATCTATGATAAAAACAGAAAAAGTCAACTAAGAATGCACTGAGGGTTCATTCTTATGTTCTGAGCAAAGTCTGTACATGCCTGTTCTGAGCAACATATTTCCCGAAGTTTATGTGTTGAAATTTTTGTTTGGCATAATGACCATGGAAGACAATGTGAATGGTAATAGATAAGACTGAAATCAGAATAGAAAGAGGTGATTGACAAGTGCCAAGAGTTCATGAAGAACAACTTAAAGGAATAGCCGTAGGCTATTCATAAAATACAGAGACAACAATGTGCTTTTGTATACGAGAAGAGTGAATGAATTGTCGAACGAAAATATGAATAGGTTGAATGTTCTCATTATAGAAATGATCCTTATTGCTTCTTGGTCCTCACTCCCTCCCCATCCTTCTGCATGTTTTATCTCACCATAATTGCACTGTCACAGGGAACCTTAAACGATGGAAGGTTGGTTGCAGTGAAGCAACTGTCTGTAGCATCTCATCAGGGAAAGAATCAATTTGTGGCAGAGATAGCAACTATATCTCAAGTGCAACATCGGAACCTTGTGAAATTGTATGGATGCTGTATCGATGGATCAAAGCGTTTGCTAGTGTACGAATATTTGGAGAACAAGAGTGTTGATCAAGCTTTATTTGGTATGAATACTGGGGTCCACGTGCTTTTTGCCTCTAAAGCCCATCTTTCACGGTTTGCAATTAATTTGCATGTGTTAACCTCAAACAGGTGCAACTAAACTCGAACTCAGTTGGGCTAACCGTTTCGAGGTATGTCTGGGAGTTGCAAGGGGCCTTTTTTATCTTCATCAACAATTGTCTCTTAGGATTGTGCATAGAGATGTGAAGGCCAGTAACATCCTGCTAGATTCAGATCTCAACCCCAAAATTTCAGATTTTGGCTTGGCGAAATTATATGACGACAAAAAGACACACATAAGCACCCGTGTTGCTGGTACAATGTAAAGTAAAAGCTTT
Source organism: Pharnaceum exiguum (assembly GCA_900322385.1). Taxonomy (NCBI): domain Eukaryota; kingdom Viridiplantae; phylum Streptophyta; class Magnoliopsida; order Caryophyllales; family Molluginaceae; genus Pharnaceum; species Pharnaceum exiguum. The sequence goes on along the minus strand of ONZK01001983.1, from coordinate 51,449 downwards.
CATCAATGGCTCTATCCTTTTCCAATATCTTTGCGAATAAATATACGAAACAGGATTAGTCAGAAATTAATTCTTCTTTATCTTAGTTTTGTACTATTCAACCAGAAACTCGGTATGCTATTTATCCCCACTTACTATTTGAGCTGTCTTATCTCAGTGGATACCTTGCGCCAGAGTACGCCATGCGTGGTCACCTCACAGAAAAAGTTGATGTTTTTAGTTTTGGCATTGTTGCACTAGAGATTGTGAGTGGAAGGCCTAATTGTGATGCTGGTTTGGAGAAAGAAAAAGTCTATCTTCTTGACTGGGTATGTTGAAAAACTGAGTAAATAGATCAATTCTGATGCTAGTTTGGATATGGGAGATGACTCATGACATAAGAATCGTAAAAGAAAGGAGAAGAGAGGAAAATAGGACAGAGTGCCAACTTATGCAATCAGAATTTCAAGTGATTTTTCATGATGATTCTGCACTTAAGATCGATTTTGACTACTTTCTGACTGCAGGCATGGAATCTTCATGAAAATAACCAAGATGTCGAGCTTGTTGATAACAGACTGTCAGAATTTAACGAAGAAGAGGTCAAGAAAGTCGTCAGGATTGCTCTTTTGTGCACCCAGACTGCACCTGCTCAACGCCCGACAATGTCCCGTGTTCTAGCTATGCTGACTGGGGACATGGAAGTCGGGACTGTAACATCAAAACCAACGTATTTGGCAGATTGGAAATTTGATGACTCCAGCTTCATGCAAAGTGATACTTCCACTACTGAAAATGCTTTCTCTTCCACGGGTATAAGTGGAGTAACCACTTCTGGGCAGAATTCACCGGCAGAAAGTCTTCCTTTGATTCTCGACTAAGCTACTATGCATGGCAAGAATCTTCGCCTGTTTCATTTCAGTGGCCTAGCTGCATTGAGCTGAACTCTCCAGGTGGTTGACGTACTTGTTGTGCTTCAGGTCATTCTGTGTCAGGAGTTCAGTTTCAGAGGTTCATTGTGTGTGCTGAGCACCATAGACTAACATGTTTCAAAAAAATGGTTATTGTACATAGTCTATAAAGCATGCTTGTGGTTTGTTTGATGTTTTTGCTTTTGACGCTAGATTTTCGCATTCGAGTGTACATCACATGTATATTTATGAATTTATCAGTTATGTGCATTGTTTAACTGAAGGTGAGGCAATTCTGCTTCCGATCTCATGTCCACTTAAAGATTTTCTTGAAGTTTAAACTAACACAAGTAATCGTTTAGAAAAGGTGCAGAACAATTGGATGATGCTTTACTGGTTTCCCTGAAAAGATTTTCAGTGTTCAGGTATTTACTCCGAGCAGTGTTATTGGTATTTACTCCGATCAAAACATAAGATACCTAGTTATGTTCTTTTCCCTTGTTCGGTTGTTGATAGGTTATTGAACGACAAGAAATCTTTCATCTCAAAACAGCATGGAAAGTAAGTAGTCAGTAAACTTAAGGCCAATTAAGATGGGCAATGTGCTGAAAGTTCTTGCAGCATAATATCTGCAGCCTCACTTTGTAGTGGCTGCATTGGAAACTAGTGAACTTACTTTTATGCCAAAATTGTTCACACACCCAGATTCAAGTCAGTGAAGTTGCAATGTATATTCATTTTACAAGAAATGATTTGGCTTATATTTTTTCAGGAGTTACTATTTTTGGATTTGTACGTCAAATGCAATTGGCAGCTGAATGTCATACCAAAGAATCAACTTTACATAAAACTAAGAACAAAGGAAAAATAATTGAGAAATACTGATTATCAATTCAATGATTAATTCATTTAATCCAGAAACAATCCATCCACCCAAATAATGAAATAATGACCAAAGCAGAACAGAAAATTCTGCATCCCAACCTCAACCAAATACAATAACCCAAAAACTAAAATTATAAAGAAACTTGGAAATTCCTTAGCTACACAAAATGACCCTAGTAAGAACCAAAACAAGGCAAGAAAGCGAGAAGAAGAAAAGAGAAACAAAATCCCTAGCAGACCATTTCTTAACAGCAGCAGCCTTAGCATCAACACGCATACTTTTCGCCCTCCGAAGAGCATCAACTTCCTTAAGCAGATCAAACTCAGTGCCCTTTTTCTTCAACTCTTCAACACACTTTCCAAGCAACCTCATATCCTCCTTCTCCCTCTCCAGCATCCTCTCAAGGTGAGCCTCGACATCGGTCTTGTATCGAATAGCCCAAGTAAGGCCGAGGGAGAAGAGGAGGGAGCCAATGGAGGGGATCCAAGAGCGACGACAAGCCGAGGATGAGGCTGATGAAGGGGTGAAGGAGAAGAGGATGAGGAGGGAGAGAGAGTGGAATAGGAAGAAGAAAGAGTATAGGTTGGTTGTTTCGCGACGGACGCCGTCTATTTGGGTTTCTTTCAGAGAGATTCTTCCTAGGATGAGGTCTTGTTCTTTTAGCCATTGTTTTAGTAAGAGCTTGTGGGTTGGTGTTTGTGCTATTTGGTGAAGAGGGTGTGTTGCTGCTGCCTTTGTTGTGTCCATTGTTGTGTTTGTGTTGGGTTGATCACACATTGAGGTGAAAGAGAAAGAGAGAGAGAGGGATGCAGATGAGGGTTTGATTGGATTGTTGTGCTGTGTTGTGTTGTGTGAGACGGAAGTAAGTGAAAGGCGAGGGTTGTAATGTAATGTAAGTAGAGGGGGATAGGGGGGTTGCAACGGTCGAAAAAAAGGATATGTGATTTGATGATCTGAAAGAAATTTTAAATTCAGTCATGTAACGGTCGAATTTGTGAGAGTCGGCGGAAAATGCGAAGCGATGACCTGGCACTCTGGCAGCGGTGGAATAAACTGGGCACTGCATTAGCAAGTTGCAACGACCTTTTGTGTTTTTTTCTTTTTTTTTTTTTTTAATTTTGGTGATGTTTTTTAACCGTTTGTTACGGTGTGGAAAGATTTACCGAATTACTATTTGGCACGGGAAAGAATTACTACCTCCACTAGTCCACTCGACTTCTTTTGATATGTTTGTTTTTGTTGTTTTATTTTTGTTAACTTTTCTTTGTGAAATGTCCATTTTATCCATCTTTTCCTCCCTAATTACGGCCCTGTTCTTTTCAACTACAATTCAGTTCAGTTCAGTTCAGTTTAGTTCAGTTCAGTTTTTCGCAGTTCAGCTCGTAACTTGAAAACGCAATAAGTTTTGATCCCGATATCCATTCTTAGTTATTATTATATCATTGGAAAGGTCTCATCATGTAGTTTCA
>ONZK01001983.1:34349-47743 GCA_900322385.1 Pharnaceum exiguum | reverse complement strand
ATTCAGCTTTATTCAGTTCAATTCAGTTCAGTTCAGTAAAGTTCAGCTGTAGAGAACGGGGCCTACATCCCTCTCTCTCAAATTCCTTCATTTATTTTTTTACAATTTCTCATTTTACCCTCTCTTTTTTTTTTCTTTCCTTAAAATTTGTGCTATTGTTCAAAGTGGAATAATAAAAAGATATGAAATGAATAACCCAAGTATTGCAAGCTCCAAAGTCTAGAGACCAAGAGAAGAATGAAATTGGAAAAGAAAAAAACAGGAGAGAGAGTGAGATCGAACTGGAGATCTAGCATTGCATCGCTATTCTTCTCAACTCAATTAATGGGTTTGTTGCGGTGATGGTTGTCGGTTGTTGTGGGGATAATTAAGGTGACAGTGAGGCAGTGAGGCGATGGGTGTGTGAGCAGTGGAAGTGGCGTCATTAAGGTTGCAATGGTGGAGAAGGGAGATGGAGAGAAAGGAAGGGAGGAAGAGTGAGACACTGAATTTTTAGAAAGAGTGGAGAAGTGACGGGGAAAGGCGATAAAGTAGTTGGGCTTTTTTAATTTTGTTTTTTTTTTACTAAATCACTACAGCGCTGAAGCTAGAACCGCCGTAAGTAATGACCAATTACATCGGTTAAAACTGGACGGCAATAATTGGTGACTAATTATGGCGGTTGAGACGGAACTGCTATAAAGTGGCGCTGTATTTGATTATTCGTGGCATAGTGTCTGTCGCGGGTCAAAAACTAGGCAAACGGGTCGCATAACACCCAACGGGTCGGGTCCAAAACAGCGGCAGGGACCCACGAGCACGACCACCACGCGGCCAGACGGAGTCGTGTTCTCCGTCTGTGCGTCGTGGCACGGCGTCGAGGCACCCCACATTGTGTGGGTGTCGACGAGAGGCGAACCGGGTCGCGGTTGACCTGACCCGGATCGAAAGAGAGGAGAGAGATAGTACACAAGTCCCTAGATTCGTGCTCGTAATAGGGCCAGACAGCGTGAGGAGTCTCCTAGGGCAGTCGCAGTCGACGATCGGCCACAGGCAGTGTCGCACGCGCAGGAGAGAGAGGGTCGGGGAGAGAGAGTGGTGAGGTGTTGAGATCTGTTTTGTTGGGGGAAGATGATATAATGGGGTTTGAATTTTGAGTGAGAAAAAGTGACGTGAGGGAAGAGAGGTAGGAGACTGTGTATTTAGTTTTTTAACTAGTAAAACTGAGAGTTAACTGTATATTTAGATTCTTAATAAAAATTCCGAAAAGTCTCCCATAATTAAAAAAATATCTTTCTTTAATAACATCAGGAAATCCTTATATATAAATTAATAAAAATAATACTTATTTTTTAATAAATAAGAAATTCTTTATTAAAAGTAACTCTATAATATTTATAGAATACTTATGAAAATACGGGGTTTCACAGTTGAATTCAAAATTTTCAAAAGTTGAAAGGAATATAGTCTTTAATTATCTCATCTTTCAGTGATTATCCTTAACTTTGTTAGGATAATTTTATACTTCATTAATAAAAGTTCTCTAGGGGGCACTTTCAAGTACCTCGTAGAAGTTGTTAAACTTAAGAACTTTCCATATTCAAACACTACAATAACCATGATTCTCATTTCATAAATATTTATGTGAATGGTTTTATGGGAATAGATTTCAAGTACCATGATTAAATGTGTGAGAAATAGATAAAATTTCTAAAGTATGGGTTACAGTGTCAAAATATTTGTTTTTGATTGATGTGATAATGTCTCTTGATATCACTTGCTGACTTACTAAACCATCTTCCCTGGTCAAATGAAAATAATAAACGAAAGATTTGGAAAAAAAATTGATAAAAGAAAATGGACCATAAAAGATTTTCCAGATATCTCAATTGTCCAATTGTGTAATTGTTTCAACTAGTATATTACTTGATCCAAATTTATCTAGAATGTAAACATCTATGACACATTGCAAGACAATGCATATGTGCCATACATTTGTGGATACATCATGAGACTATTCTTATGATATCACTTATAGGGCTTGTTCTTTAGATATGAACTTTACTTAACTTAATTGTATTTAAAAAAAATGAACTTTTTGTTTAATTGTTTCCAAACTCAATCAATGATCAAAATCCTATCGATATTATTTGTTTACGAAACTATATGGTGATACCTTGTCAATGATATGCAAATAATTACAGATGGATATTTTGATCAAAATTTCTTTTGTTCGCAAGTTACGAGCTCAACTGCGAAAATTTGAATTGAACTGAACAAAACTGAACTTGAGTTGTAAACAACAGGCCCACAGTGATGATCTAAATTGTAATTGATGTGAATATTAGTTTCACATTTTGACATGATTTTTAAGATTTCCTCGCCATCACTTCTTCTTAATGTAGCCTTAATCTTATTTTTAATAGGATTATGGTCATAGGATTATTCTCTCATTTATAAGTTTTCTCTTTTAATTTCACATGGCTTTGTTACAAGTTGATTTGCACATTGCGTTAAAATCTATATTCATGTCTAACTCATCATTATTTTACTGTGGATGGTTGTACATGTGCGTCCCAGTATTTTTAGACGAGGATACATATGAGAACTACTAAAACGGTTTCTGTAACCGTATCTTGTGGATGCTTCTACATGATGTCGAGATTTCTGAGAGTTGTATTTAAGGCATGGAAACAATGTTTGAAGCATGCAAAGAGGCCAATCGACAATTTGCTAAAGTTGTGGAAGCCAACTATTAAGAGGGTGATATTGTATGGTACCATGACTATCATCTTATTTTAGTTCCCAAGTATATTAAGGGTTGTAACAATGAGATGAAAGTGTGTTGGTTTCTCCACACACCGTTTCCATCACAACAACTTCAAAATTTTCCTTTTTCTTTATAGCTTGTGACTTCTCTACTTGGATATGAAATTCTTGGGCATGTATTAATTATGCTATATTTTTTTCTCACTAATCTTATGATAATTTATGTGCTACTTATTATCAATACCTTTTAAGCAGATTTTATACACAAGAATATGCAACGAATTTTCAGAATGATTGCAAAGACATAGTGACATTTTAAGAGATCGTGACAAGAATTGTAGCCGTATAAATTTAATATACTACACTTACGTATTTTCCATTTTAATTTCATGTATAGTTAAAAATACATGAACTATAAATGACATAATAATGTTCGTACTCATTCCGTTTCAATGTCTTGTGTACGCATTTTCCCATTGGTATAGACCCAATTCGATTTCTCGATGCTCTCAAGCATGGTAAAGTACAGAACTAGATTGACAAATATAACAAAAAATTTACTGGTAGAAAGGTCTACATATATTTAATTTCCAATAAAATAAAATTCTCCATTTTTTCAAATTATGTAACATTTAATTTGCAATATATGGGAAAATTATGTGCAATATATGCCATAGGAGGTCATTTCTTAATATTTTTTTATATATTTAATTCACATAAAGTTTTTTGTGTACAAAGGAAATTTTCATTAATTTATAAATATGAAGAAAGTTCTAAAGTTTTTTCACCTCTTCCATTTATGTCTTGTTATAGCAATGCAATGTGAGTCCTATTCTAGTTATGAAACTCACATGTTATACAATTTCTGATTTTCTTTTTTCGCATTCATGTAGATGTCTTACTTGTGACATCTTTAAAAGATGGCATGAACTTAGTGGCATTTGAGTTTGTAGCTTTCCAAGAAGCTAAAAGAGGGGTTCTAATCCTTATTAGTGAGGTAAGAATTTTACCACTAATTATTATGATCCTTTTGTATTATCTCTAAATCGTTCATGCATATAATTTCTAAAATGTCATACGAAAATGGGCTCAAAGTTTTGTGAGGTATGTTGCAAATCACTAATATTTGTTTGATTTTATATTATTTAACCACTATTCATTTTTGTGATCTAATTCAAACGACCTCCAAATTCAGCAAATAAGATGTCATATTAACGTTAATGCAATAAAATATCAAACAACAACTTTAGACAACATAAAAACCCTGAAAAACATGTCCAAAGGCAGCATGTTTATGTACAATCCTATGATGCACGCCAATTTTTCGATTGATTATCCTCTCTTTCTCCTGTTTTAGCATTTATTTCCAGTTAAGGTCAGCTGAATTATTTACTTTTCAAATTAGCTTGTTACGTTTTTATCTTCTCTATTCAATTTTTAGTTGGTTTTCCAGTGCAATATGTCGGTTCACTGCTTATTGAGTGTTAATCCACAGAGATGGAGTAATTTCTAGTCGTGTAGAAGTTGGAGAAGCTTCTATTGACTTAGTATGAGCATTTATTAAACAGTGAGTCCGAATAATGGAATTCACTGTCTTATATGGCTATTTCACTAGACAGAGAGTCTATGGAGTATAGTACTTCTAGTGACCAGTCTAAGTTTGGTTGTACTTTTTTGGTTTCTTCATTCAAAAAATTGGTTGAAAGTAAGGAAGGTGGTCAATGATGGTCAGAGTGTCACTGACTCAGTGGAAGAAGCATATTCTGATGATGAGGAAGGTGAAGAAAAAAGATCTATTTAATCTGTTGCTTTAGCATCTCTTCTGAAATCTGCTACCAGGTGTTAGCTCATATTCCGGCAGCATCTCTGTTACATCTTGTTTTCAGGTACTCGGGCGGGTGGCCGCCTTCTAGGCATGAAAATTCGTCTTCTAGTTTGAGTCAGCGTCAAGGGCCGCCTTTGACCTGCAAAGCCAACTCCGGGCCCGGGTATGTACCCGGAGCGGAGCCTCCGACGCCCAAGTAAGGAAACATGTATATATGTATGTGTGGAAGAGAGGAGGTGAGAGAAGAAAGTAGAGAGAGTGTGGGGAGTTATAGAGAGAGAGTGGAAGGCTTCCTTTTCAGCTGCATCCTTAGGGGTATTTATAGGTTTCTTGTAAGTTAGGGTTAGGATAGTTGAGCCTATTTCTTATTGGGCTTGTACCAGCCAATATTATACTATAAGTCCAATGGGAAACCCCCATACATTTTCCCTCCATGTCCAATACAGTTGAGCTCTTACGAAGCTGTGTTAGTCTTGAAGTCAAAAGTCGAAATTGTAGACACAGGGGCCCCGATCTAAGGGAGGTGAATCCCATTAGATTAGGTAAACCCATGCACCTACCCGCTAGGTGGGTTGAATACGCATGCTATTGAACAAGAGCCGCCACCAATTTTATTTTAGCATGCTTACATATATACTGTTAGGGAAACAATTTAAAAACCCATTTAATATTTTCTTGCTTTATTTAGGTGATTTACATATAGATACAAACGTTTTACTTCGCTTGCTTTACCCAAAAGGGACAATCGTAAGGGACATTCGCATGGGACACGGGTAAAGCAAGGTTTTAGGCAAAACAATTTGCGCAAACAGAAATTAAGGACTCGAGAACGAAATATAACCTCTACTAGCCCAATGTATTCCAATATGACAAGTCAAACCACACGGTTCATTTAACAACCTAATGCAAATTATCTATATTACTCGTCTTGTACACATGCAATATTATCGATTAGCGATATTTAAACATGCAACCCATATTCCATTAAGCACATAAAATTCAATTTTATTAACTAATGGCCACTTTGTTATTAGTCATATTATAAGGTCCTAAATGGCTCTTTCCACGATCCTCCACATGCCAATACTTAGGTAAGGTGGTAAAAACAAATAAAATACATAAAGCGATAAATAGAGCATAGGTAAGAAAGAAGGGGTTAGTTCATAATGAAATTAGGAACGGAAACCCTACCTTGCGCTTTGCCCACTATTTTCCCAAAGTGGACCTTTAAATGCATACACGAGTTAGTGGACTTCAAGAATTAAAGCACTAGTCTACATGATGAAAATACAAGATAAAAGCAATATAAAAGTTGGTGTCTTCGGGACCTTTACCGTATAACTAACTTGAATCTCCAAGAGTTGGGGCGGGATGGTGCTTGAAAAAGTACTCTTTAGTCTTGAATATACTCCTTACTTGAATGCTTGAATGCTTAAGATTGCTAATGTGTTTGGTTGCTTTGAAAAGAGTATGTTTTAGACCTAGTTGAAATTTTTGATTAATTAGGTGTAAATTTCTGCATATTAATAGTATAATAGTGTGTTGTTGAAATGAATGAAATGAGGGGGTATTTATAGGGGTGAAATGAAGAATGGACGGATTATATAAGAATATTAGGGTAAATATTAGAAAGATTGCTCAAAGATCCGACCCAAAAATGAGCTTTGCACGTAGTTAATCTCTGGCGATAGACGCCAGAGTCTGGCGCAAGCCGTCGCACCCAATGTCAAAAAGAGTGACGCTGGTTCTAAACAAAGACATGCTTATGTTTGGGTCTGTTGACCGCCCAACTTCTGGCGCATGAAGCCAGAGTCGGATTTCGCCAAAGTTTTATTTTCCTTTTTCTGTTTGTGCGGAATATTATTAGTTTATTTTAGGCATTTAGTAAACTCGTATTTAACTCTAAATATTCCGGAAATATCATAAAGAAAAGAGGTTGCTTTTTCGTCAAGTAATATTTAAATAAATAAATAAACACATATAAATGCATATTTAAATAAATAAATATTTTAAATGGGAAAAGATTAATGGACTAGGCTTCTTTTGTGGGCTGGATTAATAAAGCTAGTTAATTAATAATTAGGCCATTGGGCTAACATTAATTAATGGAACGGGCTATACTATTATTAATGATCCGAATGACGATTAATAATCGATCGGGTTTATGAACCAACTTCAATTTCCTTTCTCAAGCACCGGTGCACCCATTGCAATAGAAATTTAAGCTAACTGAAGGATATAAGGTTATGGATTTTCGTTATTAGGCATGACAATACTCCGTACAAACTACAAAGTACGGTATCAACAGGAGCCCCCACTTTAGCCGAGGCCGAGACCAGGGCGAAGGGTAAAGTATTGCCATTGTTTCCGAGTCGGGACATGCAATGCATATGCAACAATATATGTGAAACCCCGTATTTATAAAATATTTTATAAATACTTTAAATGAATTTTTAATTAATTTGTGGGATTAATTTATTAATTTCACATTATTAATTCGTTTTATTAAACGAGAGATATTTTTATTATTTATAGGATTTTTCTAATTTATTTTGGGAGATTGTTTATATACAGTTAACCCCAGAAAGGAGCCCTCTTACAGTGTTTTAACAGTTGCAAATTATCCCACACTGTAGTCTCTTTCCTCCCTCTCACGCGTCTCTCTCACCCCCAAAACCAAATTTCACATTCCCTCTTTCTCTCTCCCCGACCACCCTCTTACACGCGCGCGTGGGCCCCCTCTGTCGGCGCCCGTCGTCTCCAACCACCCAGATCGACTCGCCGTCGATGTCTGGTCATGGTGGTGGTCTTGCTTCGTCCTCCCTCCTTCGCAAGCATGCACTCACTCTGTCCTCTTTTCCGAAACGGATCGTGGACAACCTGTTTGGGTTAATCGTCGACGCCCACTCAATGGATGGCTCGACGCCACGGCACACCACGTTGTCGGCGATGACAACCCTCTCTGCCCGCGTGGATGTCGCCGTCGTGGGCCCTGCCCTTCTCTTTTATACTCGACCCGTTTGCCCACTTTTCTGACCCGCGAGACAGCTTTGACCCGTTTGGGGTTATTTGGGTTGTTGACTTGATTTTGGTCAATTTGACCAGTTTGACTTATTTGGGTAATGACTTTGACCCATTTTGATTTAAATAAAAAGATAAATGATTTCAGATTTTATTTATTATGAAATCAGTTTTATATTTTGTAATAAATATTTATTATGGTATTTGATGAATTTGTAGACGATACTCCTTGTGTCGACGAACCATTTGCCTAGTGTGTGTTGATAAGCTTGGATTGTGTTGCTAAGCTTGGATTGAGGTAATTCATATTAGCTATACTTTACCTTGTTTGTTATATGCTAGGAGTCCCCCGAATGGCATGTTTAGAATGGTTAGGTGGACTAGAGAACTTGCATCCCCCGAATGGCATGTTTAGAATGGCTAGGTGGACTAGAGAACTTGCATGATGAACTGTAGGATAGACTACGGGCCTAAACCCCCCAAGTTATACATCAACTTTGGTTGTCAGCTGCTATATGATTATGTGACGAGACTACAACGTGATGTTTATGTTGTATGTTCTATGTTCTATGTATGTCATTGCTAACTATTATGATTACCTACAGTATGATATGTTTATATCATTGTGATAATTATTGATTATTAATTATCCGTTGTATGAAGAATATGCTAACTTGGTTTAAGATCAATATGCATGATTACAACTGTTGAATGGATTGGATATGCGTATGATGGCTGTTGTAACCAATGTTGATATTGGTAATTGTAAATGTTTAAATACATAGACGTGAGGTAAAGCCTCACCTGCATGGTTTAAAATGGGAAATGTTATGGTTGAGCCCTGTTTGTGAGTTGAACCTAATCCCTAATTTGTAAATAACGTAAACTGTAAGGATTGTGTGTCTCAACTGATGACCCCTAATGTTGTCCATTTAGGGGAGAAACTTCAAGGAGACTTAGAAACCATCTGGCAACTTGCCCATATGGGTTTTGTTTGGGTCATATAACACCCTAGGCCATATAATGCGTTAGTCGTTCCGCTAGTAGGGAGGTAGATAGCCCATCTTTGAGCGGGGACTACTAGGGAGAGTATGATCATACTTAGACTCGTTTTGGAGGATTGCTAGCTTGAAGAGGCGTACCATGGACGTTCTCGACCGTTTGTTGCCATTGACGTTTGCTTTCTAAACCTTAATCATAAATGGACTTATGTCCTTTAAAATTAATAAAAGAACATTTAATTATATATTCCGCTGCGTAGTTTATACTTTGATATGTTATCTGATTATATGAGTATCCATAAGTGTACCTATGTGGTATGAAGCATATTATATGGTTTACTACTTTTGCATGCTTGTATAGAAGGCCGATAGGTGTGTGCTTGTGGTAGGGTATAGTTAATATGGGTTACTGAGTTGTCAAACTCACCCCGTTGTTGTTGACATTTTTTACAAGTATTGTTCACACGTGTGAGAATTCTGGAAGGACGACTATTGATCCACGATATTTGTAATAGTTGTCTAGACAATATTTAGTTATTTGGGATTTGAGACTGTTGTTATTGTTACTAGTAATCTGCTTAGCATATCTCTAGTCATGTGATTCTTTAGGGATTATGTGAATAGACTTATGTTGCAGTAACACCTGTTAGGGATTCTGGGGTAGAAGCTCGAAGGCTCTACTATATTTATATTCATTTCTATTATTATATTGCATTATTTATTAAGTTTTATCCAGGGTACCTCTCGGGGTTTGTTTCATCATGAAGAAATAGTTGTAAGTCTTCTTTGACATATTTGAGTATTCACTTTATGATCCTTGATCCTTGGCTCGATTGTTGTTGTTGTTGTCGTTGTTGTTCTTTATGATCCTTGGAAAAACACTCACAATATATCCTCAATTGCGAACTCATGATTCCTCACACTTAATGTTCTTCTTGCATGGATTATTGGCGAAATGTCAAGAAGTACTTGTGCATGAAATCTCTCGTGTGATGCGTTCATGAAAAGCGACTCAAGAAGAGTACCTTTATTTTCTCACTCGCCTGCGCGGTCTTTTGGCACAGGCTTTCCTTGACGGTGTTTAGGTCGTCCAACCCCAAACGTCTCTTTGGCGTATTAGTCACAATAATTATATATATGAAGAAGTTGTGAAAGATCTAAATGACAACTGCGAGGGTTTGCCTTTTTCCGAACAAGTCGAAGCGGTGAGCACTTTACTCGTTCTTGTATCTTCATTTGTTTGCTATATGCAACGTAGTTTGGTTGTAGATGACCTTGGGGAACTCAAAACGTTCCTTAACTTCAGGCATATCGGGTCTTTGAGTGTTCTTCCGCTAATTCTAGAGCTTCTACGGAGCCAAGGGTAAGTAGTTGTTGGAGGAAATAGTCGATTAGTCGGTATTTTGTGTGGATATCTTGGTCGTCTTGAATGTTTTTATGGATGTTTTGGGCATTTTGGGCTACTTTTGTAATTTTTTGTGAGGATGACATAGTAGGGAAGTAATACGTCCCATCCTTTGTTTCAATCTACAACTCTTGGTAGTACTTTTCAAAGTGGCAGTCCGCATGCTCAATTTCATATGACTTCTTCCATGCTCGGGAATTATATGCTTGATCTTATGTGTGAGTGGCAACCAGTGCCTTCTGGTTATTATTCTGTGTATATGGGATCGACTTCAACTATGTCTACTGCAGATTTTTCTCGTGCTTCATTTGGCATAGAACCTAGGAGCTTTCCTTTCTTGATCTTTCATAGAATGGATGGCATGTAGCCCCCAGTTCTGAATTGGATGACTTTGATCTTCGCTTGTAGTTGCACATTTCCTGTAATAATATTTTGATTTGTCTTGTTTATTGTATTTTGATTCCTAATGATGATCCCTCTAGACAAAGGTACTTAAATGTGATAAGGAATAATGATGAAAATGATGGAAAGTACTTTTTAGAATCACGATGGAGTAAAGGAGGAGAAGAATTTGTAAAGTAAAAGATTAATTTCCCTCAATGTTTGTTTCCAATATAAGCTACGGCAACAAAATACAAACAATAGCCATGATTTTGCACTTAGGAAAGCAAATGAATTCATAAGCAAAGGATTGTGGGCTCGGCTCGATTCCGGTGCGTGCCGCCTGTTCCAAGTCTGTCGTGCCTTTTGTAGTCGCCGTTGTGAGTGAATCTTCGTTGTTGGTTGGTCTTTTAGGAAGCTTGTATGTTTTGTATTTTGGCACAATACTTGTTCATGCGTGATTAGGAAAATCAAATGTCGTCTGGTTGTTCCATTGTGCCTTTGGTGATTGAAAAGCTCATCCTCGGTCTTGATAAGATGTACATGGATCCGGATAGTAATTCCTCAAAAAGTACTTTTCTTGTAGGTAGTCCTCTTTTGGAGTTCTTTGTCGATTTGGTACGACGTTGTTCAACTTGTGAAACATCTCGGGCTTGCTTCTTCTTATCATAGTCATACTTGCCAAAGTCTCGCCAAAAAGTAGTAATCTTCTAAGAATGAGGCTTGGTAGCATTTGCAAACTAGTCATTTTTCTTGCGACATTTATCCTTTGGTTGATCTCTTGTTCTCTCGTTTTGCCTAGGAAGCCCTTTGCGGGATTTCAACTTAGCCTCTCTTATTTTGATTCAATGCCTTGATTTTTGCCTAAGTACACTGTCTTGGATGATCGACTTAGCAAGCCTAAATCTTTGATACTCTCTTTTTGCCTAGACGCCCTTTGCGGGTTTTCATCTAGCCACTCTTTTTGTACCTTTATTGTACATCTCTCATTCTCACGTTTTGCCTAAGTTTCCTTTCGGTTTTCAACTTAGCCTCTCTTATTTTGATTCAATGCCTTGATTGTTGCCTAAGTACATTGTCTTGGATGATCGACTTAGCATGCCTAAATCTCTGATTCTCTCCTTTTTCCTATACTCCCTTTGCGGGTTTTCATCTAGTCACTCAATTGATAAATAAAGTGAAATACCATCAATAATGCCCTGAAATGGATGTAAAATAATTTGCAAAAATCCGTAAGACTTTTTGGAAACACAATAATTGTAGAAAGTGATATCGGCAATCAGATTGCTCGTAGTTTAGCTTGCCAATGGGATTTTTCTGGGGGAGCCAATGGGTCCGATTTTTAAATGAAACCAATGGGTCCTTTTTTTTTTTGGAAAAAGATAGAAATAAGTGTGTGTGTAAGCCATTGGGTTTACGCATATGGACTTTTAGTCCATCAATCTTTTGTATGACTAGTAGTCCTGACTTTCTTCGAATCGGGTTTTGAATCCATCATTAATTGTGCTCCAATTGGTGATAGTACTACGGGAAAGTGGTTGCACTAATCTTTAGCTTTAGTCGAAATAGGGGAAATCAATGCATTCGAGTTGATGTTATCATATGAAGATTTTTCAATATAATGGCATATATTTTTCAGTATCCCGTTTTTAATGAGTAGCATGCAACGTTTCTTGTCGACTGATGCCCAATCTGAATTTGTGATGACGTTGTGATCAAGGAGGCAGGTGATGCGTTTCTTCAATTGTCGACATTATGTGGTTTTGTGTCCTATGACTTAATGATAATTACAATATTCTTCATACATTGAATGCTTGATGGAATCAAAGAGTAGTGGTGGTAGTCGAGTCGTAATTTTGTACTCAACCAAGAGATATAGAGCTTCTAGTAATTTGTTTGGATCTTCTTCGACATTGGTGGACGAGCATAATGGATGCGTTGAAGAATTTCTGATGTTCCAACTAGAACTTCTTTTGCGATTTTTCCATGTGTCACGAGGCGTCTAATCTCGACCCTTAGGAGCAAACAATCATTTGCGTGTGCCCAAAGTCACAGTAGTATTTGGTAGACATAGCGGCACGATGAGTCGTCATGTTTGTGCTTCTAATAGTGCAGCTTCCCAGTTGATGTTCTCGATTTTCGGCAAACAATCACCCAATCGATCTTTTGCGGTTGACAATTCACGCATTAACGGTAGACATTTGCTTTGTTTCGTTCTATGTAATCCAGTTGAATCAAAGTTTGGTGTAGACATTTCAAGGCTGGATTTGCAGGAAATGGCGAGAGGTAGTTTGTTTCGGGGTGCATTTTCCGGAATTGCGTGACTTGAGGATGGTATTTGGGATGTATATGTTGTGGGGTGTATTTTGTGGAGTTGGGGTTCATGTTTTCCCAATGTAAATCTTGTTCTTGTCTTTCTATTGTCCTGCTCATACAGGAAACAACCGTGAGGATTTTGAAAGCGAGTTTTAGTCTTGACCAAAGCCATTGGTTTTGAAAACATTTTTTTAAGACCTTTGATGTAGGTGTGTGCTAAGTGTGCGTATGTGTTATTTACGAGTGATAGTGGTGTGATAATGCATACATGACTTAGACATCTACGGGTTTTGAGCTAAGTTTATGACTCGTGAGACAACAAATGGACGGCATGACGCATGATATTTAACACAACGTGGGGAATGGTGAATGACTCTTGTATGTTGTGGGGATAGGGATGGACATGCTAATGACTACAATACGGGGAACTTGACATGACAACAACATGAATGACACGACGCGATGAGGAACAACTCACGACGCGGGGAAGGGTAGTGACGCGCGCAATGGGGAGGGGTGGACGACCCGACTCGATGTTTGACATGACTTCGACACATTTTGGCTGAACTTGTACTTTGACATACTAGACTTGACATAAAAGACTCGTCACAGGTTAGCACGACTACCTATTATGAAGGAATTGACATGTAAATGGGAGACACGACACACATGACATGCAATTGGACTGACTCGACAC